>JAQMYI010000038.1:28831988-28846702 GCA_030014275.1 Clariallabes melas
TTCCTAAAAATTTGGGTCGCGGCTTGATGACCATGTAAAAATGTGGGTCCCATGGCCAAACCAGTTGAGAACCACTGGTATAAACAATATAATTCACTTATTCATTCCTCAATCAAGTTCGTTTCCAGGCCTGATGACCTCTGAATAAAAATATATATGAATGAATATAAACGCGTGCGTGAAGCTTACGTGAAGCTCTGCCTTTGAAAAGTCCACCGGTGATCATGAGGTTGAAGATGGCAGTTGGTTGAGCGATAGTCTTTAGCAGAGGAAACACTTCTCCACTACTGACATTCGCTCCAAACACACACACTGAATCGTTCATCTCAGTGGTGGACAAAGTGAACGGACCCTCACCCAATTCTAAACAAAACAAAAAAAAACAAACAGAAAAACAGATTTAACAGATTCTGATCATGGCTCTATGGAATGAATTGTGTTTATCAGGTGCAGGATGGCACACACACCTTGGTTGTAGTATTCACAGTCGTATGCTGTAACAAAAACAAAGAAAGAATATCAACATAGAGAACAAAACTCATGTCCTGTTGTGCATTAGTGATGTAACAGTGTGTTGGCTAACAAATTACACTGATCCTGATGATGGACAGGCGGAGGTCAGAAGGTCACGAAGTCATGCAGAGAGCGTGTGTGTGTGCGTGTGTGTGTGTGCACTTACGGCAGACAGTGGGAGATCTCCAGTTTACCGTGACCCCGTGTTGGCAGCACTTGTGCGCGTATGCGGCGATGCTGGTGCACAAACACTCGCAGTCGCCCCCTCGGTTGCAGTTGCAGGTGTCTGTCAGGCAGTTTTTATAAAACCAGGTCACGTCCACCTGGTGGGGGGGCGGGGGTTTGTCAGAGATTAGTCACACCAGTGAGCACAGAACAATACAGCAAGGTCAAGATACTAAGTGCCTGCTTAGATTGATTTACATTCCATTCAGTCCATGACAGTCAGCATTATAACCTAGGGATCATGATGCACACTGACAAAGCCATATACAGTCCAGTAAATAGACACCGATCAGCCATAACAGAAAAATCACCTTCTTTATATTGTGTAGGTCCAAAGTAAAAAAAAAAAAAAAAACTTTGTAACATCAACTCCACAAGACCTCTGCTATCTTGTGCTAAGGGGTTTAAAACAGATCCTGTAGGTTGCATCCATGGATCAGACTTGTTATTCCAACAGATGCTCGATCTGAGGAATTTGGAGGCCAAGGCAACACCTTCAACTCATTGTCATGTTACTTAAACCAATCCTGAATGACTCAGCAGTGTGTGCACACTATCGTGGTGAAAGAGGACACCACCATCAGGGAATCATTTTTGGTGCAGGTCAAAATAACATCCACAGAAAATCACACTATCTTTGTCAGCGTGCCTTCTTCCCGTAGTGCATCCTGGAGCCATCTGTTGCCTGGGTAAGTCATCCACATGATGTAAAAAAAAAATCATGATCCATCAAACCCAGGCCACCATCTTCCATCGCTCCGTGATCCAGTTCTGGAGCTTTCAGCAGTTGACTAGGGTCATCACTCTGACTGGTCTGTTGCTACACAGCCCGTACAGTACATGGGTTCTGACACCTTCCTACTGTATCATAGCCGGAGATAACTTTTCCAGCAAAGTGTGCTACCGTAGCTCTTCTGTGGGATTGGACCAGACAGGCTGTCCTGTGCTTCCCATGTCAATTAATGAGCCTTGGATGGCCGTGACTCTTCCTTGGGCTACTGTTGGTTGGTACTAACCACTGCGTACCATAAACACTGCAGAAGACCTGCTGTTTTCGAGATGGCCCTTGGTAACATCTTTCAGATCTTTATGCGTGCCGATTCTTCCTGTTGACTTGATGTCAATAGACCTAAAAGGTATAATTACTTCACGTGTCAGTGCTTTTAATGTTGTGGCTGATCAGTGTACCTATATATTATAAAGTCGACTTTAAAATGTGTGTGGTGTTCTCATGAAAAATGAATGGAGACGAATATAAAAATGAATAGCATATGAACAAATTATATTTCTATCTCATATGGTTTTAATTTAATATATGAAGTTTTTTTATTATTATTTTTAGATTTTAAAATGTTTTATTATAATGAAAGTAAATGCCTTAGCAAACTCATCACTCACTCATCTTCTATACCGCTTTATCCTGTATTCAGGGTCACAGGAGACTTAGGGCATGAGGCAGGGTACACCCTGGAGAGGGTGCCAATCCATCACAGGGCACACACACACATACACACACTCACTACGGGCAATTTGGGAACACCAATTAGCCTAACCTGCATATCTTTGGACTGTGGGAGGAAACCGGAGTACCCAGAAGAAACTCCATGCACACAGAGACAGGGATCGAGTCTGGCCGGGAATCGAACCCGGACCCTGGAGGTACAAGGCGACAGTACTAACCACTACACCACCAGGCCGCCCCTTAGCAAACTGTTTCAGAATTTAATTCATTACATTATACTGCTTTTTTTCTGCTGTATATAATAAACATGTACAGTACATCATAGCTCTGATCTGGCAAATGAAGCTAATTTGTGCATTTCTCCAGCGCCTTAGTTTACTTTTCTGATGAAACCACTCCCCCTGCTGGACACGGGGTAAAATTCTACCAAGCACTTTCACATCACTGGGGAATCTTACCCGTAGCTTCACTGCTATCTCCTGGTGCATCATTAAAAGACGTGTAGCTCTGTGTGTGAGTGTGAGTGTGTGTGTGTGTGTGTACGCCGTGGGTAAGCAATGACCTTTTTTTCCGTAGAGCGCAGAATATGTCAGTAAACTCCCGAAGGAGCGAGGCGCTTACCACATTGTGGCATGAAGCAAATACGTCACTGTAGAGGAGGCCGCACTCTCGCTTAGCGTAAGGCTGTCTGCTCAGGTCCGCTTCGCATGGTCTGCTCACTATAAAATCACTCTCACACTATAAACAACACATACACACACAAACAAACTTCAAAGACTTACTCAAATGATAAAAATGTGCCATATACTGTACTGACTTCCATTTAGTGAGCGACATCAGCAATATATAAACTTCTTGGTAATATACAGTATATATATATATATATATATTTTTTTTTTTTTTTTTTTTTAGACCAGCATTCTATAAAATAATACAATTTCATCTGCAGTTATAGACTTCCAGAAGTTGATCTGTGGTTAAAACTAATGAGCTAAAATGAAGTCTACCTCAGCAGTCATACTACAGTATATCTAACCACTAAGGCTAACTTGATACTTCGCTATTCAGCAAATACTGTATTAGTCCGTCTTAGGAGCAGGAAAAAAGAGTCACTTCTAGTTTGGGATCCAACTTTACGTAAGCTGGCAAACTAGCAAGCGAGAATAAATTGCAAAGTTGAATATGAACAATGTACCAGCACTTCTTTAGTTTATGCTGTTGTGATTCATTGCTTTGAGGTGAAAAAAAAAAATCAAGAGGTGATGAGAGTTTATGCGAGAGCCGGTACACTTCTATAGACTTGCAAAGATTTGACATTTTCATCACTTGTTGCATTCATTGTGTTAGTATGATGTGGTATGAAAAAGTTTCGAGATTTATTTACAATTTATTATTATCTGGTGAGTAGGATGGGTGAGGAAGTTCTCCAACGATCATCATGGACAAGTTGCCAAATGGTTTTTCGAGGGTTGAGCTTATCGAAGGTCTTCCTGATATCTCAACTTCCAGTGATGTTCTTCCACTCTTAAAGCTTACGTGCCACTCAAAACACCCCGAACCACTCATTGCAGCAACGGCGTAAACTTCCCGAATCATTTCAAAACATCTCTGTGGCAGATTTGACCAGTTTCACGCAGAACTTCACATTCGCTCTTGGTAAGATGACATGGTCAGATTAGCACAAATTGCACAGCTCCAGATGTACACAGGACCATGTCTTTTGGCACACTGACTTATGAAGGTCGGTGCTCTCTGTGACTGTGTGTGCAGCCATCTGTTGTCCTGTTACAAAACTAACTAGTATCGAAACTTTTTGATACCACCTCGTACAATACATTAATTTATTTATTTTTGTTCAATTTATATACTTCATTGAGTGGAAATTCTGCACTTAACTGGAATATGACCAATCAGCCATAACATTACAATGCAAAGCATTAAGCCCAGTATTGTCTAGGTCCCCTTTGTGCCACCAGGTCAGCTCTGACCCCTCTCTGCACGACTCCACAAGATCTCTGGGGACGTTGGTGCCTGTTGGTCTCCATGGATTAGACTTGGTTCTAAGGCACATTCCATGGGTGCTTGATCAAACTAAGATCTGGAGAGTTTGGTGGCAGAATGAACAATATGCAGCAGGTTGTGATGCACTGGGTGTTCTGGTGCCTTTCTATCATGGCCAGAATCAACATTTCAAAAGTTATTTGTGGTGCATTGGCTTTCCTGTAGGATTGGACCCGAAGAACCGGCCTTTGGTCCCCACAGGCTTAAATGAGACTTGGGTCCCCATGATCCTGTCACCAGCTCACTGGTATATATAATTCACTATACTGCATATAAAAAAGTTATTGTTTTTGCGTATTTTTCTTATGTTAAGTCACAGCAGCGTTAAAATGCAGAGCTCCTATGGCCTACTTTCATTATCCTGAACTGTCAACTTCCAGCATGTTTACTACTCCCCACCACCACCTCCTGCCCTCACTCGTCTGTCTCTTTCTGCCCTGGTATCTTATTAGCGTGTAGCGTGCCTGAATGCGCTCGCGTACCTGGCCAAGAGCCCAGCTGTTTCCAAAAGCCTGAGCATTGCTGACCTCCATGTGCCCCGCTGTGGTCATGTCATTCACTGTCACCATGTCAAAGTTCCCACACATGCCACTGAACTGACCCTGAAGACAAAGAAACACACATTATCGGTTTAAAGTTGCTGTGGTGCATCTGTCCAGGTGTTTGGTTGAATGAAACAGCTGGAGTATTCTTTACTTAAAACAGTTTCGTTAAACATGCCGAGTGTAACCGCAGGTGAACTGCAATGACAATGAGAACATTCACAAGCATTCTTTTGCCCCTCTACTGACCCCATGACTCTGTTGAACCACGTGTGAGTCATAGATAAGTATGAAAAGTAGATGTTTCAGTGGTCTAAGCCAGACACGCCGTCTGCACCACTGCTTTCTGCAGGGCAACTGTCCAGGGTGAGCTCGGTGACGTCAATTGTATTTCGATCAGGCTTTAAGTTGAGTTGAGTTTAGATAAAGTTTATCACCAAAGAAATGCAGTATTTATTTAATTTATTTATTATACAGAGTATTAAATGTAATATTTTTATTTTAGATATAAGAACCTGCAGAAATCATCCGAGCTGAAAATAAAAGAATAAACAGAAAACTTGAAACAGGTAAAAACAGTCAATAAATGCGTCTTTTTCATTATATAAGCTACTTGATGCACGAAGTAATGCAGGATTACAGCAGGTACAGATGTAAGCGTACAGCTTAGACAGTTTTTAACTTATCTTCAGTTTGATTAGCTCCCAGCGAATTGATGCATGTTATATACACAGTATAGATATCGTTGAAGCATATCGTATGGCCAAAAGTAAACGGACACCTGACCGTCACACCTATAAGCAGTTTTTCCACCAAACTGTTGCCACAAACTTAGAGGCACATAATTGTATTGAATGTCTTTGTATGCTGTGGCATTGCAGTTTCCTTCACTAGAACTATTGAGAAGAAGAAGCCCAAACCTGTGCCAGCATGTTAATGTGTACAAGGTGAGGCTCAGTAAGACATGGGAAGAACGTAAGAGCCCTACTCGGTATGAAACCTGACATCAGAGATCAATCTGACCAACGTTTTAGTGGCTAAATACATCAATTCCTTCAGCCATGCGCTAAAATATGGCAGAAAGCCTTCTATGGTGAGTGAAGGATATTAAAATACAGTAAGTCCCCTACATACAAACATTCGAGGTACGAACTTTCAAAGATACCGACATGCATGTTCAATTGTGGAAGCTAGATGACATGTCCAGCGTACACTGTGGTGTGCGTGCAGCGTGCAGCCTCTGCAAGTGCAGTACAAGCCCTGGATGTATGGAAGCAAGCGTAAAAACATTGGCAATGAAGTTGGTACTGATGAAGGAGTGAAAATAATTGAGAGATTGGAGGTGGAGGTGAAAAGATGGCAGACATTGCTCCTTCTTTTAACATGAATCGTTTAACCATCTGCGTGATTCTATAGAACACTTTACTTTAATATACTGTGTTCAATGTTTGTTGGACGTACGAACAAACTGGACTTACGAACGAGCTCTTGGAACGGAACTCGTTCGTATGTAGGGGACTTACTGTATCAGTTGTCCGCAAACTCTTGGCCATAATGTGTATTAATCTGAAGTCATACCTGGAAATAATCTTTCTATTAGCTAACACTGGTACATCATTATTTTAACCGAACCGCTTAAACTGAACTGTCTGTTAAATTCATATAATATCACGCAAGGTTCTAACCTTCCATCGCGGCCCAGCACGGATGTGGACGGTTGTCTTTCGGTCCCACAGCACGGTCAAGTCATAGCTGGGGAAATGGACCACCGTGTAGTAACCCGCTGTCCACAGCTCAAATTCGTACCCTCGTCCCACCACAGTGGAGGGGCTCTGAAAGTCCACCACAAACACAATGAACACCACACAAACAGAGCAGGTGTACACCGAACCTGAAAACAAACAGCCACAAGAGCGCATTCACACTCAAAAGGGTTTATTTACGTGTGTGTGTGTGTGTGTGTGTGTGTGTGTGGCTGCGGTTACAGACAGATGACTTACAGGCCTGCCCGAGTTATCGGTGAAGTAGATTTTAGTGAGGCCGACATAGATGAGCAGGTTTTTCATGCAGACTATTCCACTCTCGTAGCAGTCTTTATTCTGTGCCGTAATGGAAATCTCCGTATCACCTACACTCTGTTTAAACGGAAAACACAAAGCAGAATATATTATTGTTAAAAGAATACTTTGGATTATTTTTTTTTGTCTTATCTCTATCCACTTCATCTATAACATACTGTAGGTGAAGTTACACTAGTACGGTTAGCATAGTAAACGTGATCTGTGTGTGTGTGTGTGTGTGTGTGTGTGTGTGTGTGTGTGTGTGTGTGTGTGTGTGTGTGTGTGTGTATGGTCTTTTAGTAGCAGCCGAGGGCCCCGTCCCCAGAGTAGATCAATGGGCTCCTGGGAGACTTGCTGACCTTTAACAGACACCAAAGTCCTTTCACTAACCCCTCACAGACAGACAGACAGACAGACACACTCACACACACACACACACACACACATACACACACTCAGGGCAGGAGCAGGGTGTGTTCCAGTGTGTAGGCTGATTGGGAACAGATTGCTCTTTGTTAACCGAGGGCTACTGCAAAGTTTGTGTGCTGTGTTCGTGCAGGTTTGACATTCAGCCGGGCTCCATTACAGCCATCCTGCTCTAATTAAAAATCCACTCTGATTTTCCCAAGATTAGAGGCAGAGGGAGCCAATCCTTTCTAGCCATTCTATCCACCCTGACAGCGAGTCGCAAAGGAAAGCTCCCTCGCTCGCTCGCTCACTCACACACTCACACACCTTCTTAGCCTCTTTGTTGGTATTAAAAACGTTTTGGCAGGTTTAAAGTCGTGTCATTGTAGATGTGATAAAAACATTCCACTTGTGGAAGCTGGTAAGCTGCTTTCTGCTAATAAATCCGATTTACTCACAAACGGTCAACAATGGGTGACACTTAGGACCTCTTTCCTTAGCTGACACACTTGGGCGGCGTTCAAAATGCCTTGCATAAGTATTCACCCCCTGGAGCTTTTCCACCGATAGGAATTTTTACTCAGGGTGAAAAAGTCAAACCGGAACTTTAATTGTGCAACACCGTTATGAGAGTAAAAACTCACTTTATTTCTCTATATAATCCCCGGCTACACTAATGCACTTATCCCAGTGTTTCACTAGTGCTTGGACACCAGCAAGGTACGTTGAACGTTTTTCATTTCTCATTTCTTCACGTCTGAAACACTGGCCTCCCAGGAACTCCTTTGATGTGTCGTTTTCCCACAGACAGATGCGTCTCTTCCGCAAGTTGGCAACAAGTTATCTGTAGATTTTTAAATCATCAGACGTCATCATGCCACTTGCTCAATGGCTGGGATCGACAACCTTCGTTAAAACGTTTGCATCATTTAAATATCTTGCTGCAGCTAAGAGTCGCATCACTGCACTGTTCTGTTCTGGGCTTGAAGTCACTCCCACATTACAGGAACTCAGCTGGGAGTTGTTGCCACATACCCTGTATAGTCCTGATCTGGCTCCAATCCGATTCCATACTGTATGTTTGGGCTATTCAAGGAGTTCCTGGGAGGCCAGCGTTTTAGGAAGTCTGATCATGGCTCTGGTGTACTGAGAAAACTTTCGACCTTGATGGTGTCCAAGCACTAGTGAAACACTGGGATAAGAAGTGCATTAGTGTAGATGGGGATTATATAGAGGAATAAAGGGAGCTTTTACCCTCATAACATGTTCAGTTATTTTAAACAATCAAAAGTCCTGGTTTAACTTGAACAGCCCTTATATATGATGTAGATCCCTGCAAAGGAACGGTTACTATAGAAACTATAATGTATTAAAAACATGTAATTAAAATTACAGCTGGAAATACTGTCAGAGACTGTTTTGTTATTCTGCACAATCAAAAGTCCATGTTATTTACACGTTTTCCATTTTAAACTCATTCAGAGACACACTACTATACAGCAGTACCTTTATAAGGTAAACTTGGCAATCGCTAACGTAGTCATATTCCAGGCCGTCGAACGTGTAGTAATGACGGTCGCTGTAGACGGTGCACACAGCCGGGCAGGGAAAGTACGTGCAGTTAAAGAACCCGCGATGACACACGCTGAAAACAAAATCAAAATATACATCATTAATAAAAAATGTGGCAATAAAGACAAACAATTAACCAGAAACAATGACATATAAATACACTGACCAGCGGTAACAAGGAGTGTCCACTGTCTCTCCGGGAAGATACTCCAGACCGAGCCAGGCGCACGGGCAGTTTTCTGGATGATAGCACTCTCCATTGTGACCGACTAACCTGTGCATATATCACACACACACACACACACACACACACACATGCACACTCTTTAAAAAAGGAACTTCTTTACTTTAGGCAATCCTATCGTTTAATCAAATCCGTTTGGAGTCAGACAAACAGATAGCGATTACCCTGCTGGACATCCACACCCCGCCACACAGGGAGTCATGGGAGGACAGGTGAGGTTCAGCATTAGATTCCTACAGGTGAGTTCACAAGCCACGCCCACTCCCGAAGGCCCTGCTCCCTGAGGACCCCTGCAGTTGTAGTACAATTTCCCATTTGGACAATCGTCTCTATCTGGTTCTTAATAAAGAAAGATAAAATTGAGGAATAAAAGAGGAGTGTGTGAGTGTGTTCAGTTGCGATTTAAGACCATGTTTTAAAACTGGTTGACGAAAAGGAATCGAACAGCGATAAGTGTTTATTTAACTTTATTGTCTATTGAGTGCAAAAATGAAAAGGTGAACATTTTATTCTTTACCTCTTTCTTCAGGTACACACTCCATGCGAGCATTTCTGCACAGACTTAAAAAAAAAAAAAAAGAGGAAAGAAATTTTTTTCCCCTATACCGTGCTCACCCTAGGTAGCATTTTAGCATTAGCAAAACATTTGAACACACACACACTCACTCACCAAGGCCCAGAGGAGCTGAAGGACACTTCTCCTGCCTGAAAGACTGAACCCATGAAGTAACAGTGACACTGAGATCTACACAAACACACACAATCCCAAAGTGACTTCCCAGCTTATAGAAAAACCTGCATGTGTCCCTACAAATGTGTGTTTATTCGTCTCACAGCGGTACACAGCGCTGCCGCGCATGATCGTAGTACATCTCGTCCATGCAGCCACATCCCTCGGCACAGTCTCCGTCACACACTTCACCACTGCTCACCGACTGGCATGTTCTCCCACAGGACGTGGTGCACGGGTGGTACATCATCCCCCCTAAACAGACCATGCCTTCACACACACACACACACACACACACACACACACACACGCACACACATACACACACACACATCAAATTAATGTCATACCACTTTAATCCTTGGGTTCTTTAACCTGTTCCACAATGTTACCTTTAAATATCTGTTAAAACTTTGTATGGAATTTTTTTTATTATTATTATTATAACACAAATTATCGATTACAGTCTGTAAGTTATCCTGCATAATTTATACACTTTACACACTTCTACTGAAATTCCCTTTTATTTTGGTAATATATTTTTTTTAATTCATGTTCTTATTACCTTATTGTATATATATTCCAATTTTAATTTAATTGTTCTCTCCAATTTCTTTTTAGATCACGGGCAGTCGTTTAAGAGTTTTACTGCATATTATACTTTGTATGCCTGTGTATGTGACAAATAAAATTTTTATCTAAATTAAATTAGAATTTGAGCTTCTCACAACTGTTATCATTATCTCATTAGCAAGCCTTTAACTCGGCAAGAGCTGACTCCGCCTAAATCCTGATTATTCCATAAATGGGCATATGGGCGAAGCAAACAGCGCTTACTTACAGTACAGTACATCAGTTACCACAAGCTAGCTGGCTTAGCGTTAGCTTATCTAAAATGCTAAGGTGGCTAATGTTAACTTGTATGCTAAAGTTACTTTGCATTTGATTGAACTACGTCAGCAATACCCGACAGGTAACGATGAGTTAGATAAAGCATTCCCGCCTCGGGGTCTGTTCGTATGGAGTTTGCATGTTTTCCCTGTGGTTTCCTCCAGGTGCTCTGGTTTCCTCCCACAGTCCAAAGACATGCAGATTAGGACAACTGGCATGACCCAAATTGTCAATTTGGATTGCAATGGATTGGCATCTTGTCTAAGGTGCATCCTGACTAAAAATTCACCCCCTCTAGCTCTGCAACCCGTTTTTTTATTCCAGGCTGCAAATGTGTTTATGTCTGTTGTAAAGTTTGCCATTTTAACATGGCGCCCTAAGGGCATTAACTCACTTTTGGAGGCAGCTCCCAGTGGACATTTGAGGAACTGCATGTTTCAGCACTTCTACTGTATGTTGGTTTATTTCTTTCAGAACAGAAAGTTGCCCCTCAACTATAAATCATATAAAGTTATTTTTGGAAGCACAAACGTAATTTATTGATTAATGTATTGATTACATTTTGTTTCAATGTTAATTACATTCCAATCTAATCACTACTAAAAGTCCAAATAAATGAATTGCATTTTATATGCTACAAAATTCTGATAATCTGCTGACGTCCATCTGGGTGTTAATATCAGACCTTAAAACTCAGACTCTAATATCCAATTAACCGAAGCAAACATTAATGAAGGCATTATTTCCAGAGGTGGAAAGAGTAATAAAATGTTGTACTCAAGTAAAAGTACTGTCACTTCAGTGATATTTTACTAAAGTACAAGTAAAGTTACCCTTATAAAAATTTACTCAGAGTAAAAGTTACCGAGTTACTTTTTTTTAACAGCGGGGGTGGGATGGGGGATTTTAGTGTTAGCATAATAAATCTGTTCCCTTTCTTGTGCTTGAAATCAAAGTGGTCGCTTAAATATGACCAGGGGTTTGCTTCATAAGAATTTGATGGCATTTCGCTTCCAGCTGTGTCTGCATCACTGCCATCTGTTTTGTCCGTCTCCATCGTTCTTGTGAGTTTAGGGCGTTTCTTCTCCCTGTCCATCAATCAATCAGTGCAGTGGTTTCCTAGGTGAAATTTTTTTCCCTTCCCTGTTGCATTATTATTATTTTTTATTATTTTTCATTTTCATTTATTTATTTTTTACTTAGTAGTACTACTTTAAAAAGTAGAAGTAAACAAAAAAATCTACTCAATTACAGTAAATGTAATTTACTTTCCACCTGTGATTATTTCATACTAATCTTTGTGCACGTATTCATGACCGTAAATGGATTTCACACTGGTGAATGCAGGTGTTTACTATTTGATTATATGTATGGTTTGCTAAAAAGCTCTGCAAAGTAAATGGATGTGTTTTTGTTTGTTTGAGAAGCTAAGATTATCCATTGTAAATCTTGTATACATTTGTGTAATTGGCTTGACTGAAATTATGTAGTTGAAGAGGTGAAGTTATAAACTAACCGCATTCTGAGACGTGAGCTCTGAAGTAGATGGTGACGTGGTGTTTGGAGCAGATGTAGGCGTAATGGGCGAGAGCGGTGCACAGGCAGCCGTTGCCACAGCGACAGGCTTGATATCGGCACTGCTGGTGGTACACGCCAGGACTCACATAGGCGTGGCATGCAGCGAACACATCTCCAGTCAGAACATCGCACAGTGACGAGTAGAATCCTACAACACAACAGGATATTGTCTTAGCAGGGTCTGTCAACATTCTTATAAAACAACAAGCAAATAAAACAGACAGACTGTATTTAGACTGCTGTCAGATTGTAGTTGTATTACTTAAAGCTGTACTTTTTTAAACCACTGAACTGAATGTTGTTTGTTTAACAGTTGAGGATAAATTGTTTTAATGACATCATCATAACTAAGCCAGTTCGCTCGAATGTTTTAGGGGATCAGATTTTCATGAAAATAGAGAGCCTAAAACATAACATAAAATAGCAAAATAAATACGATACATGGATGATTTTCATGAATTTATTATATCCTAGTCCAAATATCTCCTGTACAAATTGTAGGCTATGCACACTATACGACTACATGCACCTACCATTTTGTTGGTTCATCTCACAGGGGTCGATGACGGGGATATTAACAGGGCTGATACAAGCTGAAGACACTTTCCATGCGTTGACGTGCAGCTGCGGCGTTCCTTCTATCATACCAGCTGGAGAGCTAGTTAGTGCACAACACAAATCATTTACTTACTATATATATACACACACACAAGCCACAACGTTAACGGCGATCATTAAAAAGTAGTGGCAAACAGAGAAGCGCTTACAGAAAGTCATCTCTCAGGTTGCCGTTAAGTGTTCCACAGAGTCCGAGGGTGCCGCCTGTCCATGTGCTCTCCAGCTTCAGGTAGATTCGCCCACCATGCCAGTCATAATGCAGCTTCAGGCCAAAGGAAGCTCGCAGGCCGACAAACACCGATGTCAGTCTGCGCACAGACACTACGTCTAACAAACACACATACAAACCGCATGAGCAACAACGACCCACACGAGAGCGAAATAAATATCAAACAAAAATTTTAACCAAAAACTATTCCAAGTGTAGACGTTTAATAGCAAACATGACATCAAAGACAAAATATCATTAAAATAAAGTGCACGTTCTGTTCATGAGACAATGCGCTACAGTGAAGAAAGGAAGGGAATTATCCAATATTACCTATTAAAGAAAAATCTCCATCAAGCTGATATAAAAGGTGATAATCTTACCATCTGTGTAAGGTAGACTGACCACCATGCTGGCCCCGATAATGACGGCTCCTTCTCTGTTGAGGGTCACCTGCCTGCTGACGTCCTCGTCCACCACGAGAGTCACTGAGTGACTGCAGGAATCTTCATGAGACTGGCACAAAGAGCAGCATTAAACATTTTATGATATAAAAACATATACACACATCTCACATAAATACTACGAATATCAGTGTTTACAAACCTTCATTGTATTCATAACATTTTATTTATCCATAACTGGTACAAAGGGCATTTTCGAAGATGATTCGAGAGTCGGGGTCAACGATGGCATCTTTGTACATGTGATTGAAAACGCTTATGTGAAAGGGTAGTGAATATCTCTTAGTGCACTACTCTAACTGTAACGTGATAATAATTAATATCTGAATCTAAACAGTTTGAGATACTGCAGCATAATGTCTAATTTTGTTTTGACTTTAATAACTGCCCTTCTGTTCTATATATAGATATATATATATATATGTATATATAGCGCTTTGCGTGAATTGCATTTTACTTGCAAAGTTAATCTATTTGCGTTGACACAGCCATGTATTTCTAGGTGAAAACTCCCAAAGTGCATATTCATCAAAAGGCAAATTGATAAGATATGTGAATGTAAAGCTAATACCATGTAAAAGGAGCAAGTGTCCATAGATCCTGTTTATAAATTATTGTAGTTATGATTTGGCATGTTTATCTACTCGCAAATAATCAACGCCTATACTGTATGTCTCGTGTTTAGTGAAGTGGGTGGACTGTAGAACAATAAGTAATGTTTACACATACAGTATGGTTTCCCGTTTCAAAAGAAAAAAAATATCTTTAATGTTCCCACTGGCACCAAAAATATCATGTGTTCTTCATAAACAAAGACTACTAATTGCAAAATCAGTCAACTCATTACGCAGTGTTTTTACAGAAATACAGTACATCAGAAATAAGATACAGATTATTTAACACAAGGAACGAAGAATCGGCGTTGGAGTAAACCACCATGAGTATCTGAACCATGAGTATCTGAACCATGAGTACCTGAACCATGAGTATCTGAACCATGAGTATCTGAACCATGTGTATCTGAACCATGAGTATCTGAACCATGAGTACCTGAACCATGTGTATCTGAACCATGAGTATCTGAACCATGAGTATCTGAACCATGTGTATCTGAACCATGAGTATCTGAACCATGAGT
>JAQMYI010000038.1:28861235-28863735 GCA_030014275.1 Clariallabes melas
GTGTGTGTGTGTGTGTGTGTGTGTGTGTGTGTGTGTGTGTGTGTGTGTGTGTGTGTGTGTGTGTGTGTGTGTTACTCACTAATCTGGCAGCGGTCTCCCAGAGCCTGGAACTGTGAGCAGTCACACTGCCCGTCGTCCTGACACCATCCACCATTAAGACACCCGCAATACTCTACAAATACCAGTCAGAAACACACAAACACACAAACACTGAACCACAACACCACTGCAGCTCTTTGACAGGGTGAATATATTTGTAACAGTTTTACTACATTATCTTACAGTACTGGTGGTTGTACTGTTGATGTGGTTAAATAAGATAATAATATTTATTCACTTAGCACAGCACCGCGCTATACTGTGTATATATATATATATAACATATAAAATGAAGGGGGAAAAAATGCACTGCCTGGACAAAAAAAGTCACCACTGGAGAGGGGTCAAGGTATTTATCATCATCAAGTATTGAAAACAGTTAAGGAGATTTGGAATTACTGGAAATGGCTTAAGAACTGTCTAACACAAAATTTAAATTCTGTAAGGACTTGTCTGAATCTTCAACTTCAATTTTTTTTTTAAGTATTTAAACACATGCATCAGAAAAAAAAAACTGACAGAAGAAATCAGAGCTACTGTATGCTTTATAGTGAAAATAATAGCATTTCCACATGCATAATGTGATAAGAACTCACAGGATGGGGACTAAACAGATGTGTTGCCATAGGACAATCACTTGTTAGAGAAACCAATCTGGGGGAAAAAAGCATTTAAATTTACTAGGGAGCATAAAGATTGGGTAGCCACACTGTCGCCTTACACTTCCAGGGTTGGGGTTAAATTCCCGCCTCTGTGTGCATGGAGTTTGCATGTTCTCCCTGTGCTTGGTGGGTTTCATCCGGGTACCACAGTTTCCTCCCACAGTCCAAAGACATGCAGATTAGGTTAATTGGCGTTCCCAAATTGCACGTAGTGTGTTAATGAGTATGTGAGTGTGTGTGTGTGTGCCCTGTAATAGACTGGCACCCAGTCCAGGCTGTACCCCGCCTCATGCCCTAAGTCTGCTGGTTTAGGCTCCAGGCCCCACAACCCTCTATACAGGATAAAGCAGTATAGACAATGAGTGAGTGAGTGAGCATAAAGATTGGATTTTGAAACAATATAAAAAGGTCATATGGTCTGATGAGTCTAGATTGAGCCTATTCCAGAGCGATGGGTGCATCAGGACGCAGTGTTATGATCTGGGGTTGCTTCGTTATGTGGCAATATAAATTTATAAATATAATTTTTTTTATAAATTTTTTTTTTACAAAATATAATTTTTTTTTCTTCTTCTTATAAACCTATTCTGAAATTCATATTCATATTTCCCTTAATTAAATTCGACATTAATTATATAGAACTTTTAACAGTGGCCCAAGTTACAAAGCAGCTTTTCAGAAATCCGGATATGGCTTTAGATCCCTAATGAGCAAGCCAAAGGTGATGGTGGTAAGAAGTAAAAAACGCCTGAGACAACATGAGGGGGAAAAAACCCAGAGAGGAAGCAGACTCAAAAGGAAAGCCATCTCATCCTCTTCTGAGTGACACCCGATCGTGGGATTAGGAGTTATTACTCTCGCACAACTGTACACTACAAAGCCTAGCAGTGCCAAGTGTGCTGAAAGGATCTTCAGTACGAGCATCACGGTCATTATTAATTTCGGCTTTAAATCCTTTTTTTTTATCATTAGGCCATAAACAGGGGTCTCATGGCAATTATGTGGAGCTGTGCTTCACAATCTAGTTTAAACTCTTCATTTTAGTTCTGTTTACTAAACCTATGACATACTGTAGTGTTGATGATCTTATACCCTATTCAGACCGGATTAGTTTTCTAATAAAGTGTTCATTACATCTTGTAAGACATTTTGCGCTTCACTAGACACTCATCTCTTGCAATATTAAAAAAAAGTGTGTGAGAGAAGTTGGGTTTTTGGATTCGTATCACAGTTAAGTCCTGTTTTTTAAGGATGTAATGTACTAATGATCAGGTGCAAGCCTTAAACCAATACATTTTAAACAATATTATATTTAAATTTAAAATTTTCAATTTGAGCACCAATTTTGTGCTTAAATTTTCCAAAGATTGGGAATGAATAGCTCTGAGTGTAAAAGTAGTAAAATAACATTTATTTGCTTTTAAATGGCAAAAAACAGGCAAAATCAGAAAATTTTGGTTCTCAGATAGCTAAGAAGAATAAATAGCTTTTGCCAGGTCCTTTGATTTGAAGAAGAACGCCATCTCCTAACATATGACTAAGGCCCTTAACTCTATGCTCACTAGAGATGCATGGCATCCTCAGTGCCAGGCCCAAGCCTGAAGAAATGGGTAGGTAGTGGCGGGAAATATATCCATTGTAAAACCTGTGCCAATAATGTGTGAATCGAATGATCAAAGGGGAAAAAACTCAAGGGACAAAAAAAAACACTTTCAGCAACATATGGCTAAAAAGCATGA
>JAQMYI010000038.1:28868735-28876181 GCA_030014275.1 Clariallabes melas
TGATTTTATTGAGAAATAATAGTGTCTCTCTTTAAAAAATAAAAAAAAAATCTACAGAAATTCTAGTGCCAGCTGATACAAATGGTTGTTTTATATTGCTTCCAGTATCTGCTGGATCTTTCACAATGGAATCTGCTGTTGCGTCTGTCTGTCCATGGCTCACTATAATCACTATAATATATTTAAAAGAATAAAGAATAAGAAAATGACATGTAAACATCAGCGAATAGAAGTGAAGCATTTCGAGTAAAACATGAGCTGGCTTTAGATCCTGACCCAGCTGAAGTACCTGGTAGAGCAGTGCCTACACCAGCTGATGAAGGCTGGGCATCAGCCTGTACATGACCATGTGGCCTTGTCATTGTATTTGCATATTCAGTCTTCAGTCTCTTGATTGCCTCATTTGCTCGTACATGGCTAAGAAGCTCTAGGGGTTTAAATCTGGGATCCAGTGGTGTTGCCAGTGTCAGCACAATTAGTGTCTCAGTCGGTTACCTGCCAGTTCCTGAGCACTATCAGTTTTAATATTTGCATGCTCACACTGTACTGTGTAGTGTAGCATCTTCATTAATGGGATAACCTTTGAGCCAGACACTCATTTTTCCTCAGATAGTTCCGCTGTGGCTTGATGAAAAGGAGACAGTACTTTTATTGCTTCTTCAATGAATTCATATTCAATAGAGCTGAGTAGAACAAGGTTTGTGCTGAGGGATAATAAGGCCGCTCCAATTACTTCATACAGGAGCTGTAACATTTATAATGCACTATTCCATCTTATTTCAGCTTCAGTTATTAATTTATGCATGCCTGTACCTGGTCTAGTCTTTCTTTTATAGTAGTGCAGAAGTAGTCTTAATCCTGTAATTAGTAACATTTTTTATTTGTTTGTTTGTTTGTTTGTTTGTTTGTTTGTTTTTGACCTGATGTTGAACAGTGTCCAAACAATTTTTTTTACAACAAATTAAACTGAGAGAACGGGCAATACAGATATAATGTTTAAGATTTAACATTTTGACAGAGTCAATCAGCATCTGCATCAATGCATTTCAGCTTGTCCTTTATGACCAATTCTTCTGTTATATACATTTTTGCCAAATATAAATTGTGCCAGGTTTTCAGCAATGTGTGGATTTGTGGAAAATGGACAACACGGTGGTGTAGTGGTTAGCACGGTCGCCTTGCACCTGCAGGATCTGTGTGTGCATGGAGTTTGCATGTTGTGCTTGGTGGGTTTCCTCCGGGTACTCCGGTTTCCTCCCACAGTCCAAAGACCTGCTGATTGGTGTTCCCAAATTGCCTGTAGTGTGTGTGAATACAGGATGAAGCAGTATAGACAGTGAGTGGATTTGTGGAAAATGTTCCGCACCAAGCAAAATGGTGCTCAGCTTGTCATTCTCGATCAAATGGGAAGTTACACCAAGGTATGCTCCAAGCTCCCAGGCATCTAGAGAAAGACTATGTGAACATTTTGCATTAAATGACATTCCGGTTTATACATGATTACAATGTAGTGTTTTAGTTGGGGACTTACTCAATCTGTGTGGTTAGTTCTAGAGATTTCTATTTTAATGAATTGCACTGTAATGCCTCAATGTGAATGAGGTGTTGTTGCTGTACATCAGCTCTCTAGGGCATATTATTGTTCACCTTTGCAAAAACATTAGATGGTGCTTGACGGGAAAAAGCAGGACGATGCACGAGACATGTTTTCAGACTATTCAACTGCATTTATTATTAATTCTCTTATGCAATAGCGATCCTAGTAGTTTATTCTTTCATTTATTCATCCTCTATACTGGTTATTCTGTACAAGGTCACAGGGGCCTGGAGCCTATCCCAGGAGACTTTGGGCACAAAGTGGGGTACACCCTGGAGAGGGTGCCAATCCATTGCAGCACACACACACACAAAACGAGCAGTTTGGGACTGCCAATTAGCCTAATCTGCATGTCTCTGGACTGTGGAAGGAAACCCACCAAGTACAAACTCCTCGAAACAGACCCGAGGTGGGAATTGAGCTCTCATCCCTGCAAGTGCGAGGCCACAGTGCTAACCACTACACCAACATGCCACCCTCCTAGTAATTTATATTGTTTTAAAAACTACCATGTCTACATTTTTTAATCTATATAAATAAAAGAAAGGTTTTGCTGTAAATAAACTCACTCTTTCATATACATTTCATACATTGGAGGACCTGAAAACATTCTCAGAAAGATTTTGCAGTCTCTCTCAATGTAAACAAACACCTGCACCAATAGATATTCATTAGAAAGCTAAACTGAATATTTTACCAGGATAAGTTCATATTTTTACAGCTGAAATAACAGCGCTGAAGTGGTGTAAGTGAATTGTAACACGCTGGAGTCATTTAAGACATAAATTAATCTTTATCCAATCTACTTGTTTATTTTATGATTCACTCTTATTCACGTGATTCGTTTTGCGATTGGTCACGTGACATCCACGGAATAGGCACGTAACGGAGGCACGCAACATCACTGCTGGCCACTGGTTATGACGTCACTGGGGAAGATGGCTGCGCGCTATATGCTGGGACGTGTTTGTGCGCTGCCGCGGGTTTTCCCTGCGAAACTTTTCTCTCCCGCGCGGCTCCCGGCGAGCGCGTGCTTCCACAGAGAGCTGTCACTCACTCCTCGCTTCTGTTCAGGTAAATCAGCTCGAGCTAGTCTGGGTCACTCAGTGTGTTTGTGGCTGAGCAGAGAAACTTACAGGATATCTGATTATAAACAACAATAACAACACCGGCCTTGTACTAGCGAAGTGAACTCGGACACACTACTAGGTGACATACCTGAAATATAGGAGTTAATAAATGTCAGGAATGTTGTTCTACAGTCCTGAGGAAAAGTCTTAATCTCTGTGTTATCTTTAGTACCAATAGTGTTTGTTGTGTAATGGTGTTGTTAAAGCATTTAACACTGCCAAATACAGCTTAAAACAATGATAAATGAATAACATTACAGAAAAATGTTTACATGCCTATAAAGAAAGCAGCATATTAAATGACAGAACAGTTTTAAGACAAAAAAATGAATGCAGATCTAATAATCATTCGTTTAATTATCAGGCAATACAATATACAGGTGGTACTGCTGAATACAAACGTAATCTTTACCGAAGGTGAGTTCTTAAGGCGAAAGTTCTGTTTTACGAAACACATTTTCTCATAGGAAATAATTAAAATCCAGTAGTAATGTAAAATTACTCATTTCCAGCATTATAGTTATATTTTTACATATACAGAACATTTAGAAAAGACATGTTAATGAAGTAAAATGTGACATAAATAGACATTAAACCTCACTTAACCTTAATTTACGATTCCTCTTAGCACCGGCTGCTTTAAAAAGCGAAATTTAAATGACATTTAATATAAATAAGTAAAAAATTTAAATTTTATTTGTCTCATACACAGTACAATATGCAGTGAAATGCTTATACGACCGCCCGTGACCTTAAAAATAAAAGCTTATAGATAAGAAATAAAATTTTTAAAAAAAGAAATACAATAGAAAATAAATTTAACTAGGATAAAAATAAAAATATTCTGTACAAAAGACAATCTGTACAATATAGAAATAACAGAAATTTAGTGTAAATAAGAAAAATGACTGGGGGGGGGGGTGCAAATATGCATGAAAATATAAATATGTAAGTGTGCATAAATTTGTCCATGAATGTCCAGGATGAGTGCAAAGAGACAGTGTCATGATTGTGGATGTTTAAAAAAAAAAATGAACGCGGCTCTCTTTTTCTCTTGCTAATATTCTTGAGACCCGTGGTGCGATCTTCACTAAATCTTGCTAAACACACACTTTGCTTGGCTTTTGACCGATTTAAACAAGTTTTGACCAGCTCCCACACGTACGTGCAACTTTGCTTTGTTCGGCCGCTCGTATGCTGAAGCAAATTTCTAGCAAAACTTCACTTCTTAAGGTGTAATTTCATGAGGCAAGGTGTTAAGTATGCTAAGGAACCACTGTAAAAAAAAAATAATAATAAAAAAAAAGATATGCACGCATTACATTAGTACTAGAACAAACGTAAATCGTAAAATACTTGGACTAACATTTAGAAAGCCTTTTGCAAAACTTTTATTCTAATTCTTCTGTAAGTTTTGCCTGACAAAAAAAAACACTTTGATACTAAGATGGAAGAGAGCAGCTGGAGTGTGTGGAATGCTGGAAAAAGCAGACGAAGAGTTTGAGACACAGAGCAAGGCAAGATAAGATCAGGGAAGGAAGCATTCAATCGAGTCTCAATCGTGTCTCAATCTGCTTTTATCCGGCACTTCCACACACTCTACATGTTCTCTCTTAAAACCGCTCTAAGCCATTATTTGGAATCCAAGTTGCATCAGCACCACCTATAGATCTCACTCTCCATCAACCTCCCAGGTCCTTTAAATCCGAATTTCTTCCTTAATCAAAAATACAGTAAATGCTTCCTTCCCTGATCAGTGACTCAGCTTTTAACACTGCCTTCTACTCCCCCTAGTTCTTTGCACACAGTGCTGTAAGTAAAACAGCTGTTAGGTTTTATTGAGTGTGCTGGAGAATGAGTTTTTTTTTTCTTTTTCTTTTTTTTCTCCCCCCCCCCATTTGAAAACTGGTCTGTCATGTAACATGTTGTTTTCATTACAGACATTTTATTCTCCTGTAATTTAATTTATTTATGAATTTTTAGGTTATGTTTGAGAAGTTTTTAGCAAATTTGAGATGCTTTTAGCTTTGTGACGGGGCACGTTATCCTGTGGACATGGTCGGCCACAATACTCGGGTAGGCAGTGCTAAGCTGGTACTAAAGGGCCCAAAGTGGGCCAGGAATGTATCCTCCCTGTTACACCATCACTACACAAGGCCGGATGAATCCATGCTTTCATGTTGTTGAAACAACAACAAACATGAAACAAATTCTGAAAAGTAGGTTTTCGCATACTTTTGGTAATATAGTTTATATGTCATCTAAATTCCTAAAATTAGTCTTGTGTTTGCTGAATATTATGAAAAGGACTGAACTGTGGAAACCTTGTTAAGTATATTTGAAAAAGTTAAATAAAGTGAAAATAAATAAATTGGTGAATCTATATTGAAAGCTAACCCTAGTCCTGTTTCTGTGTGTGAATCCACAGCACTGAAGTTCACAGACAAACACGAATGGGTGCGAGTGGAAAATGGCATTGGCACTGTGGGCATCAGTGACTTCGCTCAGGTGTGTAGACTTGTCAGTGCATTTAGTGTAACTTTTTTAAATTTCCAAAATTTGTATATATATTTTTGTTTTACATGAAGTGATTTGTATGTAGAAACCAGGTTTGTTTAGTATTTCTGCAGTAACCTAAGCACTGTGGCCTCGCGCCTCCGGGGTCCGATTCCCGCCTCTGGTCTGTTTGCGTGGAGTTTGCATGTTCTCCCCGTGATTGGTGGGTTTCCTCCAGGTTCTCCGGTTTCCTCCCACAGTCAAAAGACATGCAGATTAGGATAATCATTGTTTCTAAACTGCCATAGTGTGTGTGTGTGTGTGTGTGTGTGTGTGTGTGCTTTTGTGGCCTGTGATGATTGGCACCCTGTTCCTACTGTCCCGCCTAGTGCCACGCTCCAGGCCTCCCGCCACCCAATACAGGATAAGCGCTCTAGAGAGTGAGTGATTGAATGAGTAAAGTGACGGAGTGAGATGTGTCTAAACTTTCAGTTTACTTTCACACATTTTCTTCTTAATATATTCCTCACTCCTCAGTCTGTGCAGGAGGTTTTCTACAGTATGTTTGCCAAATGTTTGAAATCTCCTTTTTAGAGGAAATGTCATCGTTCTCCAGCATCCAGCGTGCAGAAAACAAGCCTGTCATCATCTTACTGGTTTTTTTCCCCTTTCTTTTACACCACTTTTGTTCTTTTAACCTCACAGTTTAACTGACATCCATTAATGTATTATTTTGCAGTTTAAGTAGTTTTTTGTAGTTCGTCTTTTGTTAAGAAGGCTGTGACTTTATCCTGTTGTGCTCAGTCATTTTCAGAAGTAACCTTTTAATTTTAGATCCAGTTGGCCATATAAATGGCACAGTACCGCAGTGGCCAAAAGTATTAGGACAGCATACTATATGCTGTGTATTATAGTTTTCTCTGTGCACAAAATAAGTATTTCGAGCCTACCCGGCTGTTTATCTTTATATCTTATGTCTCTTTCTCTGGTTTTTGGTATCTTTTTTTTTCCCTTTATAAAATCTTTTACTTATTTATCTGTCAGGTTTTTTTCTTATTGTCTTTTGGTTTGCAGTGTTAATTACAATCAGCTGACTTAGTTAATGGATTCAACACAAAATTCGAATTCTCAAGTGAATTGTAACAAGAACTGTGGCAAATTTCTGTACATGATCTTCAGGAAGCGATCAAGCAGGCATGGAGTGAGCGAGTGAAAGACGTCTATCAGAGAACTGGAGCAAGAATTGAAGGGATTCATACATAATATATAGCTACAGTATATCGTTGAATAAAATGCATTATTTTTATTGTCCTGATTGTTATTATTTAAAAAGAAATTGAGAATGTGTCATTAAATCATTGAATTTCACTTTTGTCTCAATACTTTTGGTCACTTCATGCACAGAGGCAAATACTGAGTGTCTTCAGGTTGTTCTGACTTCTGTTCGCTTCCTCCAGGAGGCTTTGGGTGACGTGGTCTACTGCGGTCTTCCTGATGTTGGCACAAAACTCTCCCCATCAGGTAAGACTGATCTGTGATCAGCTGTTACTCTTTGGATGCAGTTCTTGATTCATTAATATATAGATTTTTTATTTTCATTCATTAAATTCTTTATTATTGAATGATTTCAAATTCTGCTGTAAGAGATTTATGTTGTAAAGCACATGTGTTTGTGTGTAGATGAGTTCGGCACTCTGGAGAGCGTGAAGGCGGCGAGCGAGCTGTACTCTCCTTTAACAGGGGAGGTGACCGAGATTAACCACGCTCTTGCTGATAATCCCGGACTGGTCAATAAGTCTTGCTACAAAGATGGTGAGAGTCTTCGTTCCTGAGCTTCCTTAAGAAATGAGTATTTAACACAAATAAGGCGTAAGACCACATGGTGGCTGTGGAGTGGATTTTTCCAGTAGAAGCACTGGTAGATCAGGGGTTAAGCCTCAGAAGGTTATGAAGAAGAGACACTGCCAAGTTGCCAAAGGCGTTTATTTTACATCATCACAAGCTGGGATTAAATTCACTCAAGCATACTTTAGGTCTACTTGCTCAATGCTTGCTTTCAAGGTCCCATATAGTGCTTTTTCTTTGACAAGTTAACACGAGTTTTAGTGCCCCCTAAGGTGTGTTTGTGGATACCAACAAGGTAGAAAGTTCCCTTTCAAAGGCTACACTCGATGCTGCGTGAAAACGCTATGGGAACATCTTGTCATGTTGCCGGTTGTGAAG
>JAQMYI010000038.1:28895137-28916913 GCA_030014275.1 Clariallabes melas
CCCCCCCCCCCCCCCCCCCCCCCCCCCCCCCCCCCCCCCCCCCCCGGGGTGTGCTAATATAAAATTATATTAAAATATTCTTGCATTAGGAGCGCGGTTACGAGAGGAGTGTGCATGCGGAATAATATTGCAACAGTACTCCTGAATAACAATTAGAGAGAAACACGAGTCACGTCCCTGTTGAAGGAGAGATCTGGGAGCGGTGACGAATACAGGAATACTGAAGGGAAAAAAAGAAGAAGAAGAAGAGAAATAAAGAAAGAAAAGAAACTAGAGAAAGACATGTGGTGCCTGGGTACCACCTGGTGAGATGTCATGTATCATTAAGTGTATGTTTGTCTGGCACACTTCTCACTGTTATCAACCCCAGGCAGAGCCGCACAACTACTATTACTATGCAGAGGGCTTTTCTCATGGTAATGAGCTTCTACGCCCGCCCGCCCCAGCTCCTCTACACCCGTACATCACACTTCCCCGCTCACATTTCCACACTCTCACACCCTACGTACTACTCCTGCTTTTCACCTCGGCCTCTCTCCTCTCTTTACTCTTTACCTTCTGAAGCCTTTGCTAATCTCTGCACCATGCACGTTCATCCATCTTGGCTCTCTCCATGCTGCGGCTGCAGCGCCTGCATCTCAGCTCTTTACACACACACACACACACACACACACACACACGGGGTCAGAGATTTAGCATAATTTATCACATCAGCATCAGTGTGAGATATTCAAGGTGGCCACGCGCAGCCTGTTCACGCTCCTGCTGCTTCTGATTAGCATCTCATTTCACACGGACGACTTTCCGAAAAAATAATAATACTAATAATAAAATCCCCCCCCACCCTCGCTGCTCCGGTCCTGCTGAGCTTCACCTCAGCAGTATGAAGATGAGTAATAATGTTTTTGCAGTTGGTTAGTGTACATTGCATTAATAATAGTAATGTGATTTAAAAAAAATAATAATACTATTAAAACAAGACGGGAGGGGATATCACTTTAACATCATATATGAGAAAGCACATGATTCACAAGTGGATTTTAGACATTTCATGTTGCTTTCACATATTTTTTCATTCTTTGTTTTTCATAGCATTTTTGTTTTCTATTTATTTTCAGCTGTACTGCATGTGGTTTGATTTCCACATGAAATTTTTCTGACATGTTTTTTCTTTTTCAAATTTAGTATTAATTTTAAATATATATATATATATATATATATATATATTTAATTTTCACTTTCAAATCTCACAAATTATTATTATTATTTTATTTTTCCAAAGATTTTTCACAAGATTTTTTTCCCCATGGAAGACAAGTTATTTTTATTTTTCATGCATTTTTCAGTGCATCATTTATTTAATATTTTTTACAATTTTAACTGTAGGACAAAAACTTTTTTTTTTTTTTTTTTACATTTTTTTTTATGAATCATTGATTATTACTAACATTTGATGTCAGATGTAGGGCAAATTATTTTGTTTTTCACATGTCATTTTTTCACATTTTTTTCCCACATGCCACATTTTTTCACATTTTCATTTTCATACGTAAGGTAAATTATATATTTTTTTATAAGTTATTGCTTATTTATTTATATATTTTTTTTCATTTATATGTTTTAATTTTTTTTTCACATAATTTTTTCCAAAGGTACCATTTATTTATTTATCTATTTATTTTTATTTGTAATATATACTTTCATTTACACATGTGGGGGAAATTATTTTAGTTTTTACCTTTAAAAAATATATATATTTCAAATTTTGTTTGTTACGTGTATTGTCTAAGAAATTATGTAATTTTCATTTCATTAAAATATCATTTCTTTTCTCTCTCTCTTTTTTTTTTTTTCCCTGTGAAATTTGGAAAAATTTTGTGATTTTATTTTGTGATTTTATTTGTCCTGTCATATCAAGTCAGGGATTAAAGTCACACTGGTAAGTTTTGCGCTGTGGCCAATAGAGTACAGTAGGTACTGTAAAATGCATACAATTTTCAATTTTGCCAAAAAATAAGTTGATACATACCTTATCTTCTTGATCCCTCAACAGAATGTTCTGAATTTTCTGTTTAATTTCTTTAAAACAGACATTTCAATCCTACACAATGTTTTAAAGCACTTTAATGAACACCATGCAAGCTGGTTACTCCAGTTAATAGAAAAATTTATCCACATTATAGAAAAACATGCATTTTTTGCCATGACACTGCACTGCTGGTGAAGTTATTTTTGGGTGTAGCAGCGAAATCCTGGTGATTAAATGAAGCTGAGGGTTCCCTCTTTCTCATTACATCATAGAATCCTCATTTAAATATTCTAAAAATAAGATTTCTAATGTTTTTTTGTTTTGATTAATTTGTTTCTTTTTGTTTTTCTGAGGCGTTCTTTGTTCCTCGCTAAACAAACCGGTTCCGGCCGTATCTCAGGAACCGCACAGGATCCAATAATAAACTTGATATCAAAATTGAGTTTATTGAACCTGAAAATATGCAAAACTCAAATCATCCAAAATGTGACTTAATACCAGATTTGATGTGATGGCTAACATTTTTCATGTCATTAACTATATATAGCTATAGGTATATATTTATTTCCATCTTTTAATTTTTCACGTTTCTATTGTCACATGAAGCACAAATATTTTTTTTCCACCTGAACTTTTTCCACAAATTAGATTTTCACATGATTTTCTTTTTACCTCCCACATGATTGTTACTTTTCATATTATTTTATTTGATATTTATTTCCCTATTATATTTATTTATCATCTGTTTCCTTGTCTATGTCCAGTGCACATTTTTTATTTTTTAAATGTAGAGCAAATTATTTAAATTTTTACATTTCTTTTTTTCATGTTTTTTTTTTGTCACATGACTGCTAACTATCTCACATAGGACACATTTGCTTTATTTTACCCATGATTTCAGATGAAGCACACGTTTTCTATTTGCACATTGTTGTTGTTGTTGTTGTTGTTTTTTTTTTAAGAATTCCAGCCAGAATTTCTGGGCACGTTGTTGAAATTTTGAATTTTTCACATTGTTCACGTGTTTTCAAGGGTGTTAACCTGAGGTCAGGGCAGAACATTTTGAAATGCACACATATTACTCAAATAAACACATCACACATGAAACCAGCATGAGGCTTCTGTAAAATAGTGCAGATTGCTGTACTGTCGAGTTAGTAATGCAGCATCATTAGGAAGCAGTGTGTGCTTTCTTGTTAAAGCGTATTTTTTCACTTGATATAACCTACTTTCGGTTTTTGCATGCTACACGTGAAGCTTGGTGACTGTGTGAACATTAGAGACCGAATCCATTAGAGTTTATCTGAGAATCAGGAAAGGCCCGAGCCTCTGATAGATGAGCAAATCCAGTTGGCCATTAAAAAGTCATTTCAGAGACAGATAGGCGGCAGGTTCTTCCTACGTCTAATACGGGAAACTAATGCTCTCAGAGGGAAAGAGTGGTTGAGAAAAAAAAAAGACAGAGAGAGGTTAAAAAACAGGTTGTGGAAATTTCCTGAAATAAAACGACAACTGTATGCGTTATTGTAAAGCTTTAAGCACTGAGTATTACTCACACCCCTCCCCATCATACCAGGACGGTGCCGGTGAGATTTAATGAGCAGGACCTGGTGTAGCATCTTCGTTCCTGGAAGATCATTATAATAGGCGACAACTGCTTCAGTGAAGAGAGACGCCACGGAGCATGGTGCACACTCGGCCAGTTCATTAATGACTCAACTGAAAAATAATGGTGATGCCAGAGCAAGCTAATCTTCTGTGCAAAACATATCATGAGATCAGAAGCGGACAATATGCAAACAAGTCCAAAGTACTGAAGCCTCCATTAATCCACGGGATTATGAAGAATTAACATTACTTTCATTATGACGATTTTTTCTTTTTTTTTTTTAAACGCATGTAATACGTAAGCACAGAGAAAAGCAAAACGTCCAGCGTTAAGGATACAGGTTCTGCCACTTTAAAAGGAAATGACATTGCGAGGCTCATGCATAAAGATGAGCTGGCCTTTCTGCACATGCATCATAGATCATATATCAGCAAGAGCCATCTATCAGAGGCAGAGAGGAGCTGAAATCACCACCATGGCCCTGTCTTGCCCAATATTAATACCAGCGGAAGAAAGAGGGGGAGGGATGGATGGAAGGAGAGCGAAGGAGGGAGGGATACAGTCTTAACAGCAGCCACAGCTACAGCATGCACCTTTTTTTTTTCCTTCTGCTTCCCCTAACTGCTGCTTATACGAGGAGCACTTATACCTGAGATCACTAATCGCTCGAGATGTATTTCACCCGCTGATCAGCATGCGCTGTGAAATTAAAATCCATCCATCATCATTTTTACAGGCCGCTGCCAGAAAATGAAGTTAAGATGAAGAGAATGAACAGCTCCTCATTTGAGGTTCGTCGAAACGTCCTACAAAACATCAATTACCTCCAGATCTTCGTTTTGTTCTGATTTACAATACATAAGCAGTGGAAGTAAGTACACACTGCTCATGCACTCATACAACATGTCTGCCAAAACAAGCGGGTTTCATGCACAAAATGTCTGCCGTAATCATAGCGCTCTGCTGTATCTCTGCTCCGGGGGATCTCGGGAGCCCATTTTTGCCAAAAATGTTGCCGCATGAAGACAAACCCAATCTCACTTGTAATAAAAAATTTTTTTTTAAAACACGGCTAGCGAACAGCTCCTAGTCACATGAGGCCGTTAATATTAATAATATCGTCCTCGCTCAAAGGAAACTCATCTGGTTAAATGTCACTAGTTTAATTAACGACTGGTCTTGGCTGACCTCGGCAGTAAGAGAGGTCCTCTAATGCTAATGCCATGCAGGCAAACTGGAATAATTTAGCATGTTAAACACAAAGTCAATTAACCTTCTGCAGTAGCCAATGACACTCTTCCTGATGGCCAACCCCCTTTTCGCGTAAAGAAACATCTCTTCCTTGTGATGCTGATGAGGGGATAAACAGCTTAAGGACTCATTAGGGGGGAAATGCTTTCTGCAAAGCCAAGACATAATGGGTGTGTATTGATTAAATTTAAACATTGGCCCTGGATTAAACTGAGTGCACGCTATGAGTGGAGGTATTAAAATCTTCATATAGCTAGCAAATAAAAATTCGTCCATCTTGTTGTTGTTGTTGTTGTTGTTGTTTTTTCTTTCCCCACTACCCATGATTCTCTGGCTGACTCTGCCACTTTCATTTCAGCGTCGATGTCTGATCCTATCAGATCGGTATTTGATTTCAAAGCCTTTTTGAAGGCGCTGATGTGGAAACAAAGTGCCTCTGACTGACTGCTCTCTTATAAACACAATCAACCGCTCTCTTTCAAGCGAAGCGCTTGTTTCTAGTGTACCCCACAGCTTCATCCCCCCACCTTCCCCTTTTGCTTCGCTCTTAATGAGATGCGAAGAAATCATTCGGAGGTGAGATGTAATTTAGACCTCATCTCCCAGCACCCCAACAGGCAATCACACACACACACACACACACACATATGCGCAAATAAAGCCAGATAAACGTCTGCATTCTCTTTTACTGCATTTGCAGTCTCAGCCAACACGCATCACCATGGCAGACACACACAAAAACTGGTTTTACCATCATTGTAAGGACCTTCCATTGACTATTATTATTATTATAGCTGTCTAATGCTACCCTATCCCTAAATCTAACCCTAATCCACGTTTCTAAAATGAAACCTTTTGTCTCTTTTATTTATAATTAAACCTGCAGTTTTAGTGAGACAAGCAGTTTAATTTCTTCTTGTCGACCAAACAAATGTCCACATAAAATAAAAGCCCTTGGATATCCGTCTCCTTGTGCGGATGCTTGGTCCCCACTAAAACATGAACACATGCCTACACACTCTCGAACATGAACTTGAATTTCAGAACCCTAGCTCGATTGATTTTGTCTCAGTTAACCTCCATTGATTTCCAATTCTCTTACTGATCGCCCGTTTCCTACAAGTTCATCGTACAGTAATCTAATTACTGACAAGCGGATAAGCAGTAGTATCAGAACGGAATTCTTAGAAATTTAAATAAATAGACATCTTTCAACATTTTCAACCAAATTACCCACCATAACCTCATCATGAAGCATCCTGGACACCTCTATGGTCTCATCCTTCAGTCACTGAACACAACCTTGGGGTAACAATGGACAATCAACTGTCCTTTTCTGCTCACAATGCTAACTTGTCACTCTCATGTCAATTTCGTCTCTACAACATCAGCAAGATTCATCCAGTTCTCTCCATACGGGCCACTTAGTTGCTTGTTCAGTCCCTTATCATTTCAAGACTGCAACTGGCAGGTCTGCCTCTGTGCCCTATTTGACCTCTGCAACTGATCCAGAATGCAGCTGCTTGAACCGTCGTCAATCTTCCTAAATTCTTCAACACCACACCATTTTTTTAGCTCCCTCAACTGGCTTGCTGTAGAGATTTAAAACCCTGATACTTTTCCACAAGGCCAAAAGCGGGCCAACAATCTCTAAACACTTATCACACCTTAGCACCACAACACCGATCTTCTAGCACGGCTTGACAGGTCCCACCATCTCTCAGGGTACACAGGAGGCCTCCATCAACTCTTCCATGGATATCTTCTCTACATATTCGTACAGCTGAGTAACTGGCAGTCATCAAACACTGTCTAAAAACCCACCTTTTCCTTCACTATTTTACAAGTAACATACATGCAGTACATGTCAAAAGTTTGGACACATCCTTTTTCCTTCCTTTTTTTTGTAATTGGAAGTATGTAGTCAACAAAACATGTTAAATAACCCAGAATATGTTTTATTTTCCATTCTTCAAAACTAGCCACCTTTTGCTTTGATGACAGCTTTGTACACTCTCAGCATTCTCTCAGTCAGCCTCAGTAGATCGTCACCTGGAATGGTTTTTCCAACAATCTTAAAGGAAATCCCAGAGGTGTTAAGTAGTTGAGTTGTTGGCTGCTTTTTTCCCGCCACCCTTTAGTTCGGCTCATCCCAAACTATCTCAACTGGATTTAGATCGGGTGATTGTGAAGGCCAGGTCATCTGATGCAGCACTCCGTCACCATCCTTTGTGAACAAATAGCTCTTACATAACCCTAGAGGAGGGTTTGGGATCGTTGTACTGTTGGAAAACAAATGATAGCCGCACTAGGTGCAAACCAGGTGGGAGAGCATGTTGCTGCAAATTGCTGTTGTAGCCATGCTGGTTAAGTGGGCCCTCAATTTTGAATAAGTCACCAACAGTGTCACCAGCACAGCACAGCACCCCACACCGTCACACCTCCTCCTTCATGCTGCACAGTGAGAACTACACATTCAAGAACCGTCTGTTCTCCTTCATTGTTTTCCTTGGCCAAAGCAATTGTCTTCTGCTTGTTGTTCTTCTGAATGAATGGTTTCTTTAAATCTGCGTTTTTTTAGACTGGACATTCTAATAAATGTATTCTCCGCAGCAGAGGTAGCGCTTGATCTTTGTTTTCTCGAGACGGTCCTCATGAAATCCAGTTTCATAGTGTTTGATGGTTTTGGTGACTGCACTTGGGGATACATTCAAATAAGTTCTCGAGATTTTTCGGATTTACTGACCTTAAAATATTGATGTACTGTTTTTTCTTTTTACTTAACTGAGTGTTCCTCGGCATAATAAGGATTTAGGGTTAGCGCTAATGGGGATACTGACTCTGTACACACTGTTCTTCTGCTCAAGACAACTGACGGTCTAAGGGACGTTAAGAAGGCAAGAAATGTCACAAATTAATTCTTGACAAGGCAAAGCTGTAAACTGAAAACCATTCCAGGTGACTACCTCATGAATCTGATGAGATAATACTATGAGTATCGGACAATCTAAAATATAAAACACATTCTGGGTTGTTTAATACTTTTTTTTGTTTAGTACATAATTCACTATGGTTCTTTCATAGTTTGGATTTCTCCAGTATTAATTTACAATGTTGAAAATATTAATAATAAAGAAAAAACACTGAAGGAGGTGTGTCGAAACGTTTGACTAGCAGTTTAAACACACAAGGAAAACGTCCCTGATTGATGATTAGTAACCTTCTGAATTAGTATAAGGAGCTATTTAATGATAAAACTTCAAAGCACTTTTGTAAGTCGCTCTGGATACGTGTCTGGTGTATGGTGTCTGCCAAACACCATAAATGTAAAGGAAAATGTAAATGCAACAGCAAAGCGGGCCAGAACTAAAAGATGGTCTAGTAAAATGAAACAGACTTTATTGAACTTCAACGCTTGGTATAAGTGAGGACGGGAGAGACACTAGCCCAGCGACTCGCATGATAAACACAAGTGCATAATGAACATGTACATTATTTGGCAAATTGCAACAGTAACAACATTCCCAGGAGCACATACAGTAAACAAGAGTCTTTCACATCAAGTCCAGACTCGGATATGAGAGTACACGGAACGCTTCCCTTACGCAGGGGAACGTGAAAATTAAGCAACAAAAAAAAAATGTTGAAATAATGTGATATTTGGAATGCAAACTTTGTATAAATATAACATCATTGGTTTTTAAACATTTGTTGGTTCAGTTTTAACATTGGTTGTTTTGAAGAGGAGGAAAAAGGACATGGGTCATGGATATTTATTCACAGTCTTCACAGTAGTCTTGGAGTGTGTGGGCAGAGCTGCAGCGAGATGAAGGGACACGGGGCTCTGGCTACCGTCTGTAGTCATTAAAGCTTCAGCAAAAATGCGAAATCAAGCATGCATCTTAGTGTCAATACAAAACTACATTAGCAGCACACTGTTTTTCGTCAAAAATAAACCCCAATACATTTAAGTAGAACAGACAACTAACAAAAAAAAACAAAAAAAATTAAAAGAATACAGACAAAGAAAAAAGACAGGCCAGTTACAGAGACATTAAAGTGAACTATCTCCATTTGTTTTACAAACTGCAATGGCTGATCTACGGTTCTGTCCCATTCCCTCAGCGAAAGAGGCTTCGGGGTTTTTGGTTTTTCGGTTTGTTTTATATATACGAGGTCACAAATGTTCTAAGTTTTAAACAGTTTTCTCCTAGCTGGCTCCATCATCTAAAAAGGTTTCCGTTCTTTTAAAAACAGTAATATTTTTTTTTCTCAAATATAGAGTTTTTTCCCCCATCCTTTGTATGCACCAATGGTACTTTATCTTTGGATTTTCCATTAAAGCAATACTGTGAGTTATTGTATTCATCAGTTACATTATTGTTGTTGTTACCATATATGGCAAGTGCAGAAACATTCAGAAAAAAACAAACAAAACAAAAAAACTAACAAAAAAAAAAATACATTGTTAAAGAGAAGTAAGAAACTACATTTCAAAGTAAAAAATAGGGAGTTACAGTAAAGAGGGTAAAAAAGTTTTAAGTGCACAAAATTAAAGAAGTTTAAAAGACAACCGAACGATTTCTTAAATCTGCATCGACAGAAAAATCATTTACAGATATGGTCTTTTCACTTGGCTCAGTGCAGGAGGGAAGGTTGTACAGTAACAATGTTGAACTACATTAGAAGGGGTAAAATGTAAAATTTTAACATTGGCATGGCTGGAAGCAACCTCAAGTGTCTTTGACTGGGAAGGTACAAAAATTAAATATACAAGGAATTTCTTTTTCAATCTACCATACACTTAAGTCATTGAATTCAACAATCTACGCAACACCAAAATGTCAATACATGTTTCTATCATTAACACAACGTCATCATCCCCTCCCCACCCCCTCCCTCCCCACCCAAACCCCATAAAAATCTATCCTTTTGCTCACAATTAAAGTCTGCAATAGTCTTTGTGTCTGGACAAACACTTTGTCCAATTAAAAAAAAAAAAAAAAAAACATTTATAAGATTCAATGACAACGCAAACCAGGTTGTAACATTAGCAATACTATATTTTTTTTTTTTTTTTTTTTTGGATATCAATTTTTTTTCTGTTGGTATGCATCAGAACTTTTTTTCCCCCCCAAACACCGATGTTCAGTAGCAGAAAATGAATACATGTTGACCTGAGAGTAGACAACATTAAAATACATTACATTAGTTTAGTGAGCCGATATTAAATTATTTTAACACTTAAACGGTGGTAAAACTCATTTTTTTTTTTTGTGTAAGCGTATTTAAAAGAAAAGAACAAACACACTTTTGGTTAGTTAGTCATTAGGTAATTCATTATAAAACCATCTTAGGTTCTACTCCAGTCCTTAGCTGTGCACACTTCAGTTTCCAAACAGTGTTTACGTATTCTCAAGTGTAAATTGACCAGCATATTGACGTGAGAAAACATTCTACTGACACTTTTTTTTTTTTTTGGTTACAAGCATTGGAAACGTAAGGGATATCCTACAGGATCCAGTCTGTTTAAAAGTCTTTCAAACTATCACTGTTTTCTCAAGTTATCTTCTATCATTGTATGCTTTCTTTCCCAGTCATCCTCTTTTTAGTACCAACACAATAAGTCTGCAGCAAGGCAGATAAAATTACAGCTATAACTGCAATAGTCTGAAAGTAGCCTTTGGCTGCAGGATACTATGTGGACTTTTTCTCCTCTGCTGCCCCATCACTGGTGTAACACCCACTAGCAGAGTCTGTTGTTTTTAAACTACTTACATTGCCATTTAGGCTTGAGGTAACAGTTGAGTGTAAGGAAACTTGTATTGAAGAAGAAGAAGCTGGGGTACAAGCGGCTTGTGCAGCCCCAGATAAAGCTGTAGAAGTTGATGGAGATTGGGAATGCTGATCTGTTGGTCTGGATAAGCAGGAGATGGCAGAAGGACTCTCTGAAGCAGACGGCTTGGGCAAGGACTTTAAAGGGGATACTGGGTGGCTGGGAGGGTTTGGGTGCGAGGTAGATGAGGGACTAACGTGAGGTAAGAGGCGAGAGGCATGCTCTTTGGCATTCAGGTGCTCCGCTGCTCTCTTTCTGTGCTGACGGTACTCCAGGTGCTGGACGAGCTCTTCGTTCCCATTGAGAGAGATCTCACAGGCAAGGCAGTCATATAGACAAACATCCTTACCTCCTTCTCTAGATGTCCCTTTGGAGACAATACACTGGCTGGTAAGGAAGCTATCATCCAGCTGCTTAATAGTGCCAGAGGAGAGAAAACTTTCTCCGTCTGAGCTGGCTTGCTTCTCTTCTGGTTTGAAAAAGTTCAAGACAAGGTCTTTGTTATAAGCCATGTCCTGAGAGTATGTTGTAGCAGAGATTTGGCTATCTTTTGGTTTTTGGGATTGCTGCAATAGTTGCTTTTTTTGGAGCTGCAGCCGATGATGCATTAGTGCACCCTGCAAATTGTGCTGATATTGTTGGAGAATGGACCCTGGGGACAAACCCATTAAAGCTTGTGGCAGGACTGGGCCATACTGAAACATGCTGTCCATACCAAACATGGGCTGCAGAAAGCTTCCGGTGAGAGCTGTGGGAATCTGAGGAGAGAACATCGGAGGGAATCCTGACATAAGACAGGGCAGGAGGGGATTTGAGAGCAAAGAAGTCTGATCTGTGTTTCCTGCTGCTTGCAGAGCCTGAAGCTGACCCAGATCAATGTTGTAGTCCTTAACAGGTTTTGGTGTAGATGCAGCTGGTAGTAAAGTATCTTGTTTTTCCTTACTGATAGTAGAGTTTGAATGAGTAGCACTGTCAGTGGAAGCCCTTCCAAGCTTTTCAGTGGGATTCATGCCGTTTTCAGAGTTACTCTCTTTGGACAGCTGGAGCTGCAATTCTGACTCTAACGGTTTGGAGGGCGAGACAGAGGTGTTTACACTGACTGATGTTTGGTCCTTGGCAGCTGACATGGATGAACAAGATGATGTCATAGGCTTGCTGATCAGTCCATTTGAAGAAAGATCAATAGGATCTATATATACAAGGTAATAAAATGACATTATTAAGAGTTCGTAAAAAAAAACACAAAGTAGAAAATTCTTTATATTTCAAAGTCATGCTTTGTTATATTTTATGCTAAAAATTTATTCCATACGAAATGCTATGTTTATTCAAACACAGTACCTGATTTTGTTGAAGAAGAGCTTGTTAATGACTTGCTGCCAGTCCCTGGTAAACCAGTAATCAGTAAGTTTACACACTGAGGAGTAGTGTGACTGGAGGATGCCGGACTCTCCGCAGACTGTGTTTGGACAACAGCCATGATGTCATTTGCCTTTTTTAGATTATTCATCTCCTGGTCAATCATCTGAAGACGAACGCTTGCAACATCAGTAAATTCCCTTTCTCTGTCTATTTGTCCCCCGAGAGCTTCTTTTACTTTTGCAAGATGCTGCTGGGAGAAGACATGGTCCCGCACGGAGAGACAACCACTGTACTTAACAGAGCACAGAGTACATTCTGTTTTGGGCCTTTCTTTACATGTACTCTCTGTGCCAAATTGCTTGGCAAGGCTGAGCTTAGCTTTTTTTGACTTGGCACGTGCATTCTGAAACCACACCTGTACTACCCTCTTGGGAAGCCCCATGTCATTTCCCAAAGCTGCACACTCCAACATGGTTGGTGTTTTGTAGTCACTGAAGCAAGCTTTGAGCACTTTAACTTGCAAGTTGCTTAGCTGAGTGCGGTAGCGTTTTTGACCAGGCCTATCGTCAAAGTTTTGACCGTTGGATCCGCCTGGACAGGGGGAGGCAGGGTCAGCTAAGCTTGAGTTCTCACTATAATCCAAAACCAAATCATTTTCATAATCCTTTGCATTGAAACTCATTGCAGGGCTAACCAGCCCTGAGGACATTTTGTCCTCACTTTCTGAAGAAGCCTCTCTTTCAAAACTAGAGGACAAATTATCATTACTATTGTGTTTTCCCTCACAGTAGTTGTCTTCATTCGTAATAGTTTCATTAGGGACTGTGTTGACAGAAGTACCTTTATGGTTATCTAGGGTGCCACATTCAATAGACATCTGGACTGAGGTGGATGACGCTTCCAAGTCAGTTCTTCCACTTATTAAGGGCTTTGGATCATGTGAAGACAGATCCCTGCTTTTACAAGCTGGAGAGTCGGGACCATTCTGCCCATCACTTGTGTTTGGCATCTGTAAACAGTTGGAAAAATGTAACAAATCCATTTTCATTTGAGATAACTCCTGGTCGTGGGTCATACTAGCTGCTGTCAGGCTGAATCCTGCATTCTTTGCTTCATGCCAGTGCCGTGAACGTATATGAGCATCAAGGGCAGTCTGTGCCTTGAATAGTGCACGACAGAATGGACAGCGTCGATGGGCTTGAGCTGGACCCAAACCACGAAATTGACCTTTTCTTTCACGAGCTCGAGTGTTCTGGAACCACACCTGAACCACTCTTTTCTTGAGACCCACTTCCTGGGAAATATGGTCAAGCATTTGACGTGTTGGATTGGAATCCAAAAGATATTTCTGGTATAATATCTCCAGCTGCTCAGGGGTGATGGTGGTCCTCATTCGCTTGTCCCTCTGGGATTCATCACCGCCGTGCTCCCAGTCGTTTTCCACGGCACTAGTTCCTGATTTGGGCTCAAGCCTTCTCTTCAAGGAGTTTATAGTTGAGTCAGGAATGGCTGCAGATGTAGGTGAATTGAGTGATATCTGTGGAAAAGCTCCAGAAAGCACCTGCCTTGCCACCAGAGGATTAGTTGGGTCAAAAAGCATAAGAGGCAGATCTATGGAGCGGTCCAGGAACTGTGGAGGAACGAAATGATTTTGAGCAACAAGGAAGTGCATCTGCTGATGTTCTTGCCAATGTTCAAAAGATGGGAAGCTCAATTTGCATTGAATGCAATGGTAAGGAGTCATCTGCTGCACCTGATTTAGGTGTTTTTGCTGAGAAGAAGGACTTGCTGAATTCATTTTAGAACTTTCCGAAGGAACTGGGCTTGCCTGGGTCACAGGTGATTTATGTTGTTGATTTTTATCCACAGGGGATGGGGAACGAATTTTAGGGCATGGCTGTTGATTCTCTTCATTAGGATGGTTTGTCTGATTATATGTTCCTTCAAACTTTGAACTTTTAAGACACTCTTCAGGACCACAAGATGCTTCTGTTATTGACTGAATATCTTCAGTAATCGAATTAGGGACAGTATCAGGGCCTGAAAGCTCTTTGTTAGTAGCATTTTCATCTGGGCTTTGCTCAGTACAGTTTGAAAGGTCAGAACTGGAGGGTTGTGGATTGTGGCTTGAGGTGTCGAGTGGACTATAAGGTTTAGAATCCAATAAAGGCTCGTTTTGAAAACTTGACACTTCATCATTGTCATCTTTATAGCACACTTTCTTCTGATGACTGATAAGATCAAAAATGTGTTGAAACACTATGTTGCATTTCTTGCACTCATAGCTGCTGTTGCCAGTACGAATATACCGGTCATTAGAAAACTGTATTTGTTCGCTGTCTTTTGCTCCCTCTCCTTGGGTCTCATAGCTTTTCCTGGCTTTCTGACGGGAATTTTGAAACCACACCACAATGACACGAGTGGAAAGATTGAGTAAATATGAGAGTTGTTCGAATTCGTCATCTTTAGGGTAAGCATTTGCATCAAAAAAATCTTGAAGGACCCTTAACTGGTAGTCAGTGAACCTAGTCCTTGATGATCTCTTCCCTCCTGAAGACTCTTGTCTTGAAAGCTCAGGAGAGGATGGCCTGGAATCGACTTTGACCTCTTCTAATGTTGTTATGGGTGGGTTATTGAAGTTATATGGGGAGTCCTTATTGCGCTGGCGCTCCTTGAATAGTGTATTCCTAAACCAGTGCTTTATAACTTTATTTGGTAAGCCCGATTTGTTGGCCATCTCTTGGACTTGGTCGTCATTTGGGGAGTTATTGATGTCAAAGTACTGCCGCAGAATTCTTAGTTGATCGTCAGTGATCCTGGTTCGAGGTCTTTTACCCTGCTGTTGCAACATAGCTGGAGTTAACTGCTGCTGATAAAGCTGGGCTAAGTCGGCTGTGAGACCAGGTTCAAGATGTACAGGCAGTTGAGAAGGCAAAGCCGGCAGGGGAATGGGATGCATGAGGAGTGGGGAGAAAAGTGGCAAGTCAATGGGTAACTGGATTGGAGTTAATGGAACTTGGGGAGTTGAGACAGTAGGGGGAGTAACTGTGGTTGTGGAGGGAGGAATGCATGAAACGGCTTTCTGTTGAGTTGGATCTTGTGGAGGTGAAGTAGGAGAAGGCAAGGAAGGAGAAGTGTCAGGAGATGAAGGAGAAAAAGGAAAAAGCTTGTCATATTGTTCTCTGTAGTCTTTGGCAAATTTCTCTACGGACTGTATTGGCAAAATCGATTGGTGAACATGCTCTTTATGGCTCTTTAGTATCAATGCATTTGAAAAAAGCTTCCCACAAGACTCGCACACCAGCTTCCCATCAGAGTCTGAATGATGGACCTCTTTGACGTTGATCTTCATCTGTCCATTTGGCACAGCCTCAGACGGTGTTGTCTGATACTGCTGCTTATTTTCATTAAACTGCATGACTAACTCGAACCCTATGTTCTCCAGCAAAGCTTTTGAAACATTTCCAGGTGCATCATGAGCTACCCTTGGTGGAATTAAATCTGTAAAGAATTCTCCACGATCCTCATCCTCAACTTCATCCTCAACCTCATTTTCTTTTTGTGCTTTGAAATCATCAATATTATTGTGTGAGATGGTTTTATGCAACTCCTTCGTTTCCTTATTTCCGATTTCATCTGTGCCTTTGTGAATCTGAGAATTGGAGGTCAGTATCTGTCCGCCACCTTGTCGAGGAACAGGAACATTGTCCTCAGGAGTCAGAAACACAGACTGTTGAGACGTACTAACTGCAAATCTGTTCGGTGCCTGTTTACAAGAAGAGGTAAGGCTTCCCTGCTGGGACGGCTCGGAACAATTTTCAGGTGCAGCAGGCTTTGATTTGCTAAGTTTTAACTCTGAGCCTGTTAGGTTTAGCTCAGGGCTAATCTGAAACTCCCCTCCTGGGATGAGAAATGGAAGCAGAAGCTGCTGTTGCTGCTGCAGTGGAAGGAGAGCGTCTGCTGTGATGGGGAAATGGTGAAGAAGTGCTGGATTGAATAAATGGGACTGAAGAAGTGCTGCTTTCTTTTGTAGCTCCTGCTGGATCTGTGCTTGGGCCTGTACTAATTGTTGTTGCTGTAATTGCTGCTGTTGTAATAACTTATGCTGATTCGCTGTTGACGTTACATCTACCACTGCTTTCTTTTTACTCTCCTCGGGATGTGAAGGAATGCTTATAATTTGGCTTGATGATACAACATTGTGTTCATTGCTCTGTTGGTGCTTTAAGTGAGTCTGGTCAAGAGCTGAAGAAGTACAAGTGGCATTGTTCATAGCATTTGTAGGCTTCAAAACCGTTGCATTATCTGAAACTACTTTATGAAGCAATGGGTTCCCAGAAGTTGAGCTAGCTGCTGATGAATCGAGTTTGGCTGCACGAGCTTTGGTTTGGTGTAGTACAGATCGCATATGAATCTCTAAGGTGGAGCTCTGGCTATACGCTACATTGCAAATGCTACATTTGAAGGGTTTGTGGTCAGCACTGCTGCTCACAGTCTCTGGCAAGGCAGCTGAAGAATCCTGCACTGAACGCTTGACTTTGTGCAAGTGTGAGACAGAGTTGTAGTGCACCAAGAGTATGTTCTTTTGTGTGAAAGATTCCTTGCATACGGTGCATTTGAAAGGTCTTGATGGATCCAGGAATTTTTCTGTTGAGAGATTTGGCCCTTTTCTCATAGGCACGACTGAAGGCTTTGGACTGAGTTCAGCATCTTCTCGAGCTAAGTTCAATACACTGTCAGGTGGGCTTATTTTCTCATCCAGTTCACTTTGTTCATCTTCTTTCACCTTTTCCTCCTCACAGCTTCCCTGCACCTCATCGAGTCCTTGGTCTTCAGAAGCTAAGAGGTCTTCGGTCATCAACAGACTCCCACAGAGCTGTTGCAGCTGGATCTCACTAAGCTCAAGATGACTAGTCTCCAAGTGCTTCTGCAGGGCCTGTATTGTTCGAAAGCTGCGTTGGCAAAGGCAGCACATAGTGGCAGCCCTGATGGCATGGTATTGAGAATGCTGTTGAAGCTTTTCAGCAGTCTTAAAGGCAAGGCTGCATTGACTGCAGCGGTACTTGTAGACATGGCGATCAGAAATCGGCATTTGAAGTTTCTGGCTGTGGAAGTGGTTGACGTGCGTTTGGAGGGCACTGGATGATGTCAAGACTTTATTACAGCCTTTCTGCCAGCAAGGGAAAGCAGCATTGTTTTCCTTCGTGGATTCTGCATCTTCTAAGGGCTGCTTTTGTGTTTTTGCTATCTCTGGTCGACATGTGGTCACTCTCTCTTCCTCATCTTCATCTTGTTCTAATGAAACATTTAAAAAAGAACAAGCATGCCTCGATGAGAGAGGATCTGTTCCCGTTACAAATTCTCAAAAGTACAGAATGCAACAAACTCCCACACCATCAAGTAGGCTTTTTTTTTGTCATGTCAACCATATAGTATATAGTTCGGTACACAGTGAAACAAAACACTGTTTCTCCAGGACAAAAGTGCTACATACAAGATAAATTAACGACATAAATTAACAAAATTATCTAAGAACCGTACAACATAAAGTGCACACGCAAAATGTAAAAAATCTTGTGTAAAAAGGAAATGCCTCGATCACTGCACTCTGGTTTTATGCTTAGAGCTAAAACACAGCTTCAAATGTAAAATGCAATTTTCGTTTTCCAATATGCCTGACCACATGAACATTTAAGAATAAAAGTGTTAATTGCAGGAACTGGACATAACAGCGGGCCTGTGGTGCTCTTCAATATCTTTTTGCTTTTAAATTCCGCTGCCTTCTAATAGTGGAGCAGCAGCACTGCTTGCTCTTAATTACCAAACCTGAGATCGGACTGCTCCTTACCGTCAGGTCTTTTTATTCCATTGCAGCTGGAATCCGCCTTGGTCTGCTGGGTATTAGAGTCTGGCACGTGTAGGAACATCTTCTCCGGCAGCACATCTGAAGCAATCACCTGAAAAAGACAGAGAAGAAAGAAAATCTTAAATGCTTTTCCAGGCACTCAGATAATTTCAGCCTTACCTGTGATTTATAAACCATGTAACTATGCTTTTACTTCTTTAAGAACAGGAAAACCTCTATCCATAAAACTGTACTGAGAGAGAGATCACTTAACAATTCCATAAAACCTTCAATACTAAAAAAAAAAATCATCTAGAAAAGAAACCAGCGTGATACAGTAACAAAATGTAATCATTCATTTCATTACTTATAGAATAAGGATTGCTTACTCTGCTCATCATGGTACCAAATGTACCCAACAAAAGGCTTACAATACTCCCGAAAATTGCTGTGCAATAGTCTCTGCTGCATTGTAGGAAGCCAGACAGTATCGTCTTGATTTAATTGGTATGCCATTGAGTGAATGATAGCATGTGGTTTAAGATGTAGTCTACTGTAAAAAAAATTCTAGACGGCTTTTTCTACACAACAGCAATCTTTAGTCCTTGTGTCTGACGTTCTGTTTAGTCTGTTGCTTTATGTCTCTTTATATAGAAACAAATGCTGCAACTCTTATAACGTATGTAAGTATTGATAGGATGATCATTATAGCTGATATATCAGTCCATTCCTTGTGCATTGCAAATGATTGATTATGAAAAATGCCAACTGATTTTAATCGATTTTAATGGAAGTCGGGTGAGTATAGTGCTGATAACTGTGCATGCTCACAACACTGTTGTGTAAAATCACGGTACTTGAATTGAATTTCAAGGGGAGTGATCCTAGATGACGCAGGTTTGAGTAATGTTTTCCGGGTGTAGTAATAGTGGACGGTGGGATTGATTTTCTGGAAGTGCAAGACGCATTGCGCTGTGCGGTTAAACTGATTATTAATCGATCATCTACTGTATTAAACCGACAATCAATTATGGAGCTCCCATTACTATTTGTAACTTTATCATATATAACAGGTACCAAACCTACGTGGCATTTAATATTCGGGATTAAACCTAAATCAATTTGACTAACCACATTTTTTTTTATAGTTCAGTAAGCTATACCAGTAAACTATTTAAGTTACAACATATGTAAGATATTTTATGTGTAGTTCCTTTATGCACAAGGACATTTTTTATCATTTTATATTTTTTTATATATAAAAACGGTGGCTTAGTGGTTATCACTGTCGCCTTGCACCTCCAGGGTCCAGGAGTTTGCATGTTCTCTCCGTGCTTGGTGGGTTTCCTCTGGGTATTCCGGTTTCCTCCCACAGTCCAAAGACAAGCAGATTAGGCTAACTGACGTTTCCAAATTGTAGTGTATGAATGTGAGTGTGTGTGTGCGTGTGCGTGGATGTGGATGTGCCCTGCGATGGATTGGCGACGATGGCGGTACGCAAAGGTGGAGTTAGCCGATTTGTTCATTGATGATTGGAGAAACTTGACCATTGGAGCAATAAAGAGTTATAAAAACCTGCACAAAATCAGTGAATTCTATTGTTATAACTGTCACCGTTCCAGTCCCTCAAGTTAACTGAAATTGATCTATAACCCCGATTCTGTTTGCTTCCATTTGGACCAGGTCTTGTTTTTGAATGTGCAGCGGAAAAAAAAAAAAAAAACACCCGCAATTAGACATCACAATAGACCAGTGGTCACGAGAGCAACACTTAACAGAGTTCACAGGTTAAGTGTACTAGGAAGCCCTTCCTAGCATATAACAATGCCTTTAGACATCTCTAGTCCAAATAGGCCTATCATTTACCCCCTCGGCTTTAAAACGCCGAAATCAATGCATCTGTGAGCTAGAGGGAAATTCAGCCTGAGAGCTAGCGAGGCACACAACAAAACAAAATGGCTGCCATTACCATCACAAAGCCCACCATTTCAGCAAGATGCTTCATTAGGGGATAGAAGCCAAGCACACAAACCTTCTCAAGGTCACATTTAATTTAAAGCGCATAATTGGGGAGCACAGTTCGTAACAAGAACCACCTAGCACTGGATCAGGACTAATGAAGCTCAATTATTTTCATTACCCTATCTCATTGGAGGAGGAGGAGGATGAGGAGGAGGAGGAGGAGGAGGAGTAGGAGGGGAGGGGAGGGGGGGTGGATGAGGGGGAGGCAGCGAGAAATGATGTCGTGAGGGTGGGGAGAGATGAAAGATGAATATACAAAAGCAGAGAGAGCAAAAATAAATAAAGGATGAAAAACACTAAAGCAAAAAAAAAAAATTAGGTTGGGACATTCCTGTTAATCTTAACCAGTATGTTCGTTATGTACGTTATTAATTAGTGCAATTATAAATACGAGTCTACGTTTAAATATTGACTGAATAAAAAGTAAATATTGTTTATAGCTGACATACCGTCACTAGACATAGATGATTTATACAAGTATATTTGTATTTGGTTGCTTGATCTCTTTTCTTTAAATAAATGAAACAAAAATATTGGCACCCTTGCGTTTAATATTTGGTGACATCTTGCACTGGAGACACTGCGTCCTGAGGCTTGTCTTGCAATCAGGTTGCAGGGGCATGAAGTACATCTTATCCTTTCAGATCCTTTCAGAACATTTCAACCACATGTTGTCTCAGGGTGTTGTCCTTTTCGTGTCTCGTGTCCTCGCCACCTTTGCTTATGGCTTGTTGTTCGTTAGGGATTGTAGTGTTCTGTACCTCATGACTGGTAAAATGTCTGTTTCTAAATATGCCATCCATTTAAAAATTTATTGATCTTGAAGCTCCTTTTAAATTCATACATTTGGACGTGTGGACATCCAGAGACATGAAAAAAAATTATCTATATATTCCTGCTTTGCCTTCTTCATGTATGTTTGTTTTATACAATAATCTTTGTCCATTTTCTAAAAGAACAATCATTTTACAGTATCAGTGCACCGAGACAGGAAGGGACAGGACTATTATGTAAACTTGGATACCTTTAAAAAGAGACACTAAAGTGGACAATCATCGTGAGCTTTGCATCGTGTCTATGCCTTTCATCTGGCCTGAATGAAAACGAAACTGTCTTAATGCAACATAAAACCCATTTTGTCACGATTTGGTTCCCCCTGCTGTGCATCACGGTTGTCATAGCGACAGAACCATTTGCTCTTACTTCCTGTCCCCAGTCTCCGCCTCCACCTCTGTGTTTCCTCACTGCATTTGCCCTAATTACTATGTGCGCACTTTTAATCTTTTTCTTTGTACTTTTTGCCTTAATTTCTCTTTCTTACTTTTTTTTTTGTTTCCGTTTACAGATATAATAACCTGTGTGTGAAACAGAGAGGGCATCGTATTTGTGTCCCATTCATGCAAAGACCTGCATGAAAATCCCCGAGTTACAGAGGCGCAGGTCATCGTGTGTTAACGCTATATTTTTCGCGCCGCATGCTGGCTGTGTCTGCTCACGGCTCTGTCGTGTGTGTCTCACCGCGTTAATGAGTTTCTGCGTGCAGTCTGCGGTGACGCTGTGCAGGTGTGTGAGGTGAGAGCGCATCAGAGCGACACTGCGCAGCGTGTCCTGGCACAGTGGGCAGCGGAGAGCCGGCTGCACAGCATGCTGGATCATTACGTGACTCCTCAGACGGCCGAGATCAGTGTGACAAAATCGGCAGAACGGGCACTGACGGACCTGAGAGAAGGGAAAAGAAAGAGATGTTTGATTCGATGACATGAAACACTGATCTGTAATACAAAGCACAAAGCATTTTAGTTTTTTTAGGTCTAATGCAAGG
>JAQMYI010000038.1:28922522-28935338 GCA_030014275.1 Clariallabes melas
AGCAGAGGTCAGTTTTGGTCTTGTTTTCCTGGGAAGGTCTTCATGAGAGACAGTTTCATCATGGAGCTTGATGGGTTTTGCAAATGTTCCCAGAACAGCTATCCTTTGTATTTTAAAATAAGAACTGACTTTTGTTGTTGATGTTGTTACTTAGTTACATAATCCTATACGTGTTACTTTATAGTGTTGAAATCTCCGAATTGTTCTAGAAAGTAGACAATAAAACACTAAACGAAAAACACTGCGCCAGAAAGTATGTCCAAATTTTTGACTGGTACCGTATGCAGGACGGAGCTGGATGATAGGCAGGAGAAATGCATGTAAACACTGTCTGGTGTGCAGCAGTGACTCTACAGTAAAACCATCATCATCATCCACCACTTAGATATAGATGTTTAAACCGACTACAAGCAGTTGACAATTCTTATCCGATGGAAAGTTTGTCACTGTTGGGCCCTTGTGCAAGGCCCTTAACCCCATAAACTTTTCACATGTATGTTCACAAGGATATGAAAAAAAAAAAAGTCGCTCTGAATAAGGGAATCTGTCAAATGCTGCCTCCGGTAAATTAGCTGTTTCTATAGAAACAGTAAAATATAAAAAGCCTTATTGACTTTTCTGATAAATAAGCCTTAAATAGAAGACAGCAAGCTCAGTTCAAGAGTGAAGAAACAAGCAAATACTTTCTCGAACCAGTTAGCTTATCAACGTTAAGTATTCACATCCTGAAAGAAGAAAAATTGCAATCAAAGTGTTTAGAAATACACGGTTAATGGTGTAAACTTTCTAAATTCTAAACATGTTTATACTTGAAAGCTTTTGTTAAAACTTTTGTTGCCTGGTTCTACATATAACCTTTGAAGATTTCCGCATCGGGACAAGCAGAAAGACCATTTAAGGTATTCGATTTTTTTTTTAAATAGTCAACTACAAACACGGTCACGGTTCAAAGACTTTTTGAAAAAGAATTTACCTTGTATAGTCTTAAGCTGGCCTTGTGTCTCGAGTTCATTGTGTGCAGTTTCAGCTTCTCCAAGCTATTGGCCTCGTAACAACATGCGTTACACCTCAGTTGCACCTGGACACCAGCGGCGACACACCTGAGCATCCACTCCTCCTCTTCTTCGGGGCTTCCATGGCGTCTGCTGGCCTCTTGAAGGTGTGCTGCTAGTTGGTAGCGCTGCAGATGTTTGTCTGTTTGGCAGTGCAGCTGGAAGTTGGCTCTCAGAGGCGTGGCGTAATGACACAGCCGACAAAGGTGGGCATCACCGGTCGTGCCTCTCCAGTCAGCATCAGGAAGCGAGCGTTGCGTGGCCAGGTGCTGACTAAGAGCAACCAAGCTGTCCGAGGAAAAATGACCACACAGTGCACATTCAAAAAGCGCCTCTGGGGGTTCTTCGTCTGCTGACTTCCCAGGAGACTCCTGCATGGTTTCTCCACCAGGTTGTATCATGCTGGTGGGGTCGGGAAGCCTGGTCTGAGGCTGGCAGTATGGGTAGAGCTCTGCAGCATTTTGCCGGTGCTGACGCTGCATATGGGCCAGGTTCTGCTGCAAAAGGAGCATGTTGTGTGTGTGCTTCTCACTGGTCATGTGTATGCGAAGGTTCCTAGCTACGTTGGTTTCGTAGTCGCATACTTCACACCGCCATGATGCACGTCCCTGCACTTTAGGAGACGGGGAAGGGGTCTGGGTAGAGTGCGTGTGAGTCATGGGGCTAGGCTGGACCGCCGGAGCATCAGGACGTGTCTGCGACTGCAGATTCTGCATGTTGTTGAGGTGTTTATCTGACTGCATGTGGATGCTCAGGTTGCCTTTGGTGGTGGTGGAATACTGGCACACCTGGCAACGAAAAGGCTTGTACCCGCAGGTGTAAGTCTCCCCTCTAGCCAGGCGAGGGTGGTTTTGTCCACTAGCACAATATGGACACTGTCCATCGTCAGAGTCGGGGTGTTTTTCTTTCATATGAGCCTCAAGGGTCTGCTGGTACTTATAGTGCCAATTGCATTTGGGGCACTTCAGTGTCTTGCAGGAGTTGCGCGAGTGTGTCATATTCACTTGGCCAACAAAAGAATAAGAAGATCCCTGGTTGTTGTCCCGCCCAACAATAAAGTCTTGTTCACCCCCAGCTAATAGATTTCCTCTAGACCCAAATTCCACCTGTCCTTCCTCGAGCTGAGATTTGGTAGTCTGGGACAGAGGTGGGGTGACTGTGGGTGACTGACAGTTGCTATGGTTACTAGGTAGGTCAGAGTTAGTGACATCTGGCGTGTTGTCATTGCACAGCTTGCCATTTGGTTCTTTTGCCATGGCACTACCCTTCTCTGACAGGTTATTTGGTTCTGTTTCCATCGCACTCTCTAGGTTGGAAAGCTCTTTTGGAGTAGCGACCGTGGACGAGGTATGCACAGTAGAGGACACCGCAGCAGGGCCGTGGCAGTTAAAGCTTGTTCCACACTCTAACTCAGAGTCTGTGAGAGATTTGGTGTTGTTCATAAAGCTGGTTGCTACTGTGACAGAGTTGGGAGATTTGGGATTGCTTTGGTTTGAAAGAGCCGGTTCAGTAATGTGCCCTTGTCTACCACTGCTGCTAATACCGCTCGCAACATCCTCTGCAGTGGAAACTACCTCTGAACTCAACCTCTCCTCTCCGTCTCTGCTACCTCCACCATCATCACTGCTCCTCTGTGGGCCCTCTCTGCCCAGGGTTGAAGGGTCTTTGGCAGGGCTCAGCACTGAGGTAGGAAGGGGGACTCTGGGTAGAGAGGGCTGAAGAGGAAGTCCTGGCTCAGAGATCTGGAGGTGCTCCCTGTCCTCCTGACTTTGCATGGCCACCTTGTTGCGCCCTAAAGCTGTGGTTGTTAATTGGGTTGGCACGTTGCTAGTTTTTGGTTCTAGGAAGCTTAGGAGTGGGAGGTTACTGGGGCCTACAGGCTGCAAGATGGCACAGGTGTGCTGGAGCAAAAGCAACTGCTGTTCCTCCGGAGTAACCATGACACCATGCAGCTGTGAAACATGACCTCTAAAAGCATGCACGCGACTGAATGACAGACGACACAGAAAGCACACCAGGACAGGCTGTTCTTTGCCAAGCAGTGCCAGCTCTGCTCCAAAAGAACCCGTTCTGGCAGGAGCTCTATCTTTGGATTGGCAGGTCATCAAAGCGCGAATATCACTAGACAGGTGGCACCAGTTCTTAGGGTGGAAGACATGGAAGCTTTTCAAAGTAGAGCTTTGGGAAGAAGAGTAATGGCATGAGCTAACAAAAGATGGACGAGATGTGGATGGAACCCCATTACATGGCAGCTGACTTTGGCTCTCTAGGATACAAGCGGACCCATCAGCCTGGTAGATGATCTGGCATTCTACCTCATCAGTTTCATCACCCCCCTCATCATGTTCGCTTTTTATATCTCCTCTTCGCTCGAAAAAGTCACCCACAGGACAAGCATCGACCTGTTTTTCACAGGCGATCCCCTCTTCCTCTTCGTGTCCATCTGCAAAAGCCCTCCTTTCTCCCTTGCTTTGCCCCTTCGCTCCTTTCCTCCACTCGGGTTCACCCTGGCTGGGTGGGCTGGCTGAGTTCAGAAGAGAGGTGTTCTCTCTCTGTAGCAGTAGTAGCATGGAGGATGGTGGGCTGCAGATCCCTGGAGGCTGGTTTACACAAGGGCCAGAGGCTCCGTCTTCTGAGACAGAGTCACAGCACTCCATCCTTCCAGTTACTGGACATTCTCATCCCAGCCAGACCTATACAGAGAGAAAGAGAGGCGAAGGTGCTTGAGTTGCAGTAACCGCTTTTAGTAATGACACAAAACTAACATTTTCAGGGGTCTTCCTATATTCCAGAAAATGTGACACAGTCACTGTATACGGACAGAGAGAGAGAGAGAGAGACACAAAACACTATACTGCAATCAATAGCTCTTTGCAAAGCTGCATAGCTGAAAGCTGAATATTGCATGAGGAAAGTTTCTTGGAATTGCTCAAATCTCTTCACCTAATACCTCTGCCTGTCAATTCCCTTACATCTGCCACCTTCAGTAAGTTGCCTTTTAGGAAACACAGTAAAGGGGTCCATCTTTAAAAATTTTTAAAATTCTTAAAGTTTCATTTTTGTTCTCCAGAGGCATCCGTAAAGGTGTTTATTCGAAACCTTAGAATTAAGTGTAGTACCCTTAATTATCCAAATGTATAATTAAAGGAGACCTATTATGCAAAAAAAAAAAAGATTTTGGACACTCACATGGGTCTCCAGTGTATGTGTGAGAAAAAAAAATTGCCCTGTTTTTTTTTTTTAATCCTTTTTCTATTTTTGTACGCACAAGGTTTAAACAAACCTGGTTTTGTGACCTCACATAAGAAAAGCCCCGCCCTCTTTTTAGCTTATTTAAATAGACAGTGAAACAGTTCATTTGTAGGAGGAGGAACGAAGTAAAGTCAGCATTAACAAACACACACAAACACACACACACACATTTTGTTGGAGCTCTGAGACCTGTGTGAACTTGTTAAAGAACTAGTAAAATGTGAGACCTATAAAGAAGCCTTTTGTTTACATTAACCGGATTTGAATGTTGTAGCAACCCTAGTTACAGTAATTAGGACATTCTTACAAACCAGTGTTTTATAAAGCTTCTGCAAAAGTTCTTAAAGGTTTCTGGGTATGATTTAAAATTCAAATAAAAACTCAAACCCTGTTCTATGATTCTACGATAGACCCTTTAAGGACAACCGAAGAAATTTTCTTGAACTTGATGCTGAAACATGTTTTTTTTTTTTTTTTTCCTCTCAGTCTCTTGGTTTTACAGTGAAAGTTAACGTGCTGTGGGTACTTTTATGAATGTGTGTGTTCATTTGTGTGTATACACACGCTCACACACTCACGCACACTATATTGAGCTCCTTCTGATCCTGGCTGCTGGAGAGGGTTAAAGTGCTTATAGGAAAATCAATAGTTTAAATGCTAAGCAACTTACTGGAAGCGGGAGCAGGATGCTAGCACTGTGCTACGGATGTGTTAGCCGACTGAAGCTCAATCCATTCCTCGATAAAGTGGCTTCACGAGGCAAAACATGCAGTTTCCCAATAGCGGAGCTGAACGCTCACGTGGAGCATGCCACGCAGATATTAATCATGAGCGATGCGAATGTCAATGATTCTCTCCGTATGCATGAGAAGCAGTACTGATTTGCAAACAGACATGTTCATAATCCTAAGCCTCTCTCTCTCTCTCTCTCTCTCTCTCTCTCTCGCTCATAACGACCGAATTTGAAGCATGCACGGGCATGAAACGATCGTACAGCGATTGTATTTGTTTAACGTTAACAAAATAGGCAGAAGTACAAATCCTGCTGCCATGTCATGTTTCAGAAATTAGCTACAATCAATATTAATACCTGTAGCAGCCAGTGTATACTCAAGTGTTAGTAACCCCTATGCCCTCCAGCCCCCCCAGGCCCCCCCCCCCTCTGTTTGGACAGCTGCCCCTCTGCTTCACGCTTGCCTTTGATCTCTGATTTAATGCACCATTTTCATTAGAAACACTAAGTCCATTCAGGAGACAAAAGAGACTTCAAAAAAAGTGAAAGAGACCAGAGAGAGAGAGAGAGAGAGAGAGAGAGAAAGAATAGCTGGAACTATAGTGAAAAAAAAGCTTTTACACTATTTGTAACAACAAAAAGATTGTAATTCTAGATTTTAGACATTAAAGGGCCAAACAAGGGACGAGACCTGAAAATGGAAAGATGGCGTGTTTCTTGGAAGACACGCCCAAATATGAACACTAAGGGTCAAAAGGACTGAAACGGGAAATGAGGGCATGAGGACAAGAGGAGACTCCGTGTCCGAAGCTGTCCTGGTTTAGTTAATTTAATTCTTTCTTTCTAAGTTCTAATTCAGGAATCAGATCGATATAAAAGAAAAACTAAATTCTGAAAATTGCAAGTATGATGTAAAAGAAATGGAGCAGAACCCAAATCTTTGCATTAAACATAGCTTTACTGATAATGTTTGCATTTTCTGAAACTCCAACAAGAGAAACAGGAAATAAATGAAGTATAAGAGGGCAAGTCAATACAACCTTGGAGTGATTTCAGAGGGAAGAGTTGTTGTTTTTTTTGGTCCTTTTTCTATTATTGTATTGGCCAAATGAAATACAGCCTTGTATTTTTGATCTTGTATTGTATTACTAACTTTAAGCGCATCAAGCGAAGTTAAGAAAATGCAAAAGCAAAACACCTTAGCGCGAGTTATAGCTCACTATATATATTTATTATATATAATAACAGCTATATAAATATATACATAGCTATCAGCTCTTTCATTTTGTAAAAGTTCCTTCTGTCTCATGCTTCCACGCTTTGTCAAGTCAAATAAACCATCAAAGGATTGAGTTCTTTAATTGGATCCACTAAAATGAAGGAACTTTTCCCACTATGTTTTTTACTCCTCTAGTTTCACACCGTGTACACTTTCCTGAAAACTCTGAGAAGAGCATTTGTCTGAGGTTTTGTCCCGTCATCAAAGAAACTATCTTGCATGGTATTAACTACACTACACCACACCGCCGCATGTCCCCCAGGATATTAACATGGTGCACAAAATTACACATTTTGGTGTTTCAACATACACCAACACCATGGGACAGTAATATGAGAACCAAATGCAACTGTCCTTGAGCATTCTACCTATTATTCCGTAATGACCCCTTTCTGACCAATCAGAATTAAGATCTCAGTGACAGCATATAACGTTATAACGATAAAATCTATTTAGTTAAGTGTTTCATGTATCACCACAAAATAATTTTTTAAACAGAATTTTTATTTACATGTGTTTGCTTTTGAGGAGGCAAATCCTCTACGATCCTGCAGGTGGTGCGCTCTAAACTATTCACATATTATTCAGCAGCACAGCGTCCTGTGTGGTAGGAGAAAATTAATTATGTGAATTAAGTTTGCTTAGAATTGTAAGAAAAAATATATATAATACAAAATCGGGACATTTATAAAATCATGATACTAAGACAATCGCAATACAATTTGAATCGATACCTGGGTATCGTGATAATAACGTGTTCTTTATTACCGTTACACAACACTCTACAGCATGTAAGAAGCAGTAGTTAAGCACTGATCAAAATACCACAGTCGCTGTCTAGACATTTCTTGGAAAAGATAATGTTCTTCTGCAGTATACCCGAAATCCATTTCGTGTCCATATGTATTTGCATTTAAAGTGAAGAAACGTCATTGTTCCTGTACAATCCTACAGGTGGCGCTCTAAGCTATTCAGACATTGGCAGACAAAAAATGATCACAAAGTTTATTTTTTACTGATAGAAATTATTACGGCGAATAACATACCGGAGATACCTGCTATTTGGTAAAAATGTAGGTTTTTAAGTTTTATTTGATTATAAGTTACATTTTATACTTCAATGCCTTTGAAGCTATTTTGTATTGTTTAAATACATAAAGCTTTAAAGTTATAACTTGACTGTTTTTTTTAACATGGTTCATGGATCTGGAAAACAACAAAAAACAATATTTACAAAACTGTGCTACTTACATAATCGCAATACAAAAAGAATTGGCACCCGGGTATCGTGATGTATCGTATCGTATCGGGTGGTCACATGATTTATTCATGTATTTAAGGAAGGAAAAACATGATTGCATCGATTTACCTACTGTATACCGTCTCTGTCTCTGTGCACCCGGACTAACAAGCTGTCTTTATTTTTTAATCTGCACCGAGGAGTGCGATCAGTACGCATGTTGTCATAAAGTTGATTGAACACTAATCAGTCTACAAAGCTCAGAACCATAAATCAGACTATATACATATCAGCTCTTTATCATTAGACCACAAGTAATTCAAGGATTTTTTTTTTATTCCCAATGTAATGAATCCTAAGAAATCAATAAACAATAAATAAAATGATCATTCAGATACCAATCTTTTGAGTACAGTGTATGACCCTCATGCTGTGCATCCATACAGCTGGTTTTTGTGTGTGCATGTGTGTGGATGTGTGTGAGCGATTTTATTGCTCCGTCTTGTCATCAGTAAATGAAATGGATAGAAAATGGGATTCGGGTCAAGTGACGTGACTTGGCGTGTCAATAGCGTTCCACCTTTTGGCTCGGAACTGCTTCGCGCTCCCGGTCCTGCCGTCCTGCCGTCCTTTCAGTCGTGAGTCGTCCGCTTTGCTCGGCGTCCGTATTTCACAGCTGATATACGTTTCGCATCATGACTGCTTTCGTCTCTTTCCTTCGCTCTGCTCTGGGTTTAATTTGTAGCTCGCGACAGGAGTGTAGGGAGCGCTGGTGAGAGTGGCTTTAAGCATTCTCCAGAGAAAAAAAACAAACAAAAAAAAAGCACTTGTGTGTTTTTCTAAAAGCCAGCAACTTTGTGAGCTCGCAGCTCTTCGGGGCTGGATGTATTCTTCGTTTCTCCGCTCCTGTGATCGTCTGTATTCTACAATATTGCTGCTCGACTGTGCATTCAGGCTTAATAACCGTGTACTCACATGTGGATTGCGCTCAGGTCGCTTCTTTGGTCCTCGTGTTCAGACATGACAGGCTCTCGACACAAACGCCAGATTTACAGTAAACACTAGACCTTTGTTACGACTCCTTGAGCAAGAAATACTGACGTACATTTTGGAGGAAAAAAAAAAAAAAAAAAAAAAAAAAAAAAAAAAAAAAAAAGAACAGGTCGGGTTGCACAGATTAGGCAGGTGTACCGTTAAAGCTTAAAATTCTTCACCTCTCATCCTTTAATCACGCGAGGATTCCAAATAAATGATCATTTCTAGCTACTTATGCATCAATATTACACTGTATAGGATATATTTTCGCCTGATGCATGCAATACTTATGTTTAATATTCAGTAGAGTGTTGAACATTTAGCACGAAAAATATTTCGTGAATACGTTTACAGAATAAACATTTCCGCCTTAAATATGTCCTTTTAACAAATATATTTCCTTATTAAACCTGTAATAAAGCTATAAACCAACAAACAAACATTCTAGCATTTTAATTGTTAATATATTAACATGACATACCCCTATGATCTATAATAAACAGTTTAGCTTTAAACAACGACTATACAATATACACTATAAGACACTAACCCACATGATTAACTGGACTTACTGAAGAATCCAGGATACTTAATGCTATCTTCAGGGTTTATTATTAGGTTACAATCTCAGCAGCACATGATTTAAGTCCAATATTAAAGTGTTATTTATAACTGTGTGTGTGTGTGTGTGTGTGTGTGTGTGTTTCGTGCGCACTTTAGCCCCTCGAAGACTCATCTTTAAAATTCTCCCTCGCTCCACACACTGCAGTCCTGACCCTTGTTTGACTCGAGCTCCTGCTTCTGTGATAAGCTTCGAATTCTATTTAAACCTCACAGAGCCACAGCTAACACACACACACACACACCCACACAAACACACACTCTTTCCTCGCCACGCTTTTATTCCGAGAGCACAGTGTGACTCAATATTTGCTGAGGAATCTGATGAGAATTGAGAGACTCAATCAGTGAAACGTTTCTGTTATGCGTCTGTCTTTATTAAACGTGTGTAGACAGCGTGCGGTGTAATGTAACACACACACACACACTCACACACACACTTGCAGGCACGCACACACACAGTGGGACACAAGCTCAGAAGCGGGGCCCCATGGACTGTGTGTGGTGTGACAACAGAGCGACGGGGAGAGTGTGTGTGTGTGTGTGTGTGTGTGTGTGTGTGTGTGTGTGTGTGTGTGTGTGTGTGTGCTTGCACACTAACCGCAGCCATTGTTATGATAAGCAGAGAAAGCGGTGGTGTCCGCATGCGTGCGCACACACACACACACACACACATACACACTCTCCACAAACACAATAACGACTGAGCTGTTACACACACTTCCAAGTGCACTTCCATCTGAACGCAGTGCTCAGGAGTACACTACGCTTAGAGTGTGAACATCAGGGAGGTGCACAAAAGATCTGCAACAGTAAAAACACACACACTTCAGTAAAGTGTTTTTTTTTATTTTTTTTTATGAAACTCAACACCCTAAACGATTTTGTTATTATTATTATTATTATTATTATTATTATTATTATTAATAGAAAAATGTTTTATAATAATTTATGGAGATTGCTTAAAGTGTGATTATTACACAGTGTTATAACTCATACTATAATTTATAAAAATATCTAAATATCAATTACTAAGCTATATTAAAGAGGACAGAATATAATATTTATATTCTTATACAGTACGTTTTAATTGTTTACAGTGTGTTAGGTGCTACAGGTTACATGGATTCTTGCATTATTTAGTTATATATTTAGAGCATTTAAACATTATAGTAGTAATTACACTGTTATATTATTATTATTATATTATTATATTATTTTTATTTTTTTATTAAAAATAAATAAATCATGTTGAGATCTATTTCGGAAGCTACACCACTCCACAAAATAATCTCAGGTAGGGTCTTTGACCTCTGGTACGAGTGTCGAAACTCAAAAGTCAAACTAAAAAATGCTGCACTTTTGCACAAACTGAAATTAACGCATTGTTTTATTTTATATCCGTTGTAATATTTCATATAAATAATGTTAAACGATTTATTATGTTGAATACGTGGGAGTGTATAAACTACCACCTTGAACTTTTATCTCTGTGGGATGCCACCGATGGCACACGGGAACATGGGCACCCCGCTGAGGTGTCATCCGATCTCAGACACGACAATGACGCGTGGAGGTGTCGGACAAATGAATGAACAAAAAAAAAAAAAAAAAAAAAAAAAAACATGTTCGATCAGCAGAGGTGTTAGATCAGCAGGCTTCACCACGGCGTCTGTTAGGAAGAACACCGCTCCTGAGGATGGTGGTGGTGGTGGTGGTGGTGAAGTCTGTGGTTGTGAAGGCCATATTGTTATGATCTGCAAAACTTTCACCCTTATTAAACCCTTGCCCAAACCATAGTGAATAAGTAAGAATGTAAATACATAAATAAAAAGGTAACATTGTTTTCCTCTTGCTTCAGTACCCACCTATAGATATTTGACTTTATAAACATCCCAAAAATACTCCTGTTTATTACAGATGGGGGACAAAAACTAATTTAGTGATGAACCAGGATTAATTTTAAATGTATATATGTTTGATTTTGTGGCAGTAATATGTTGCCATGCCTCTACCATCCTGCAGGTGGTGCACTCTAAACAATTCACACGGCATAGCATTGTGGGTAGTGGGAGCAAATGATTTGTTTAGAAAAACAAAAACCAATGTGTTTTAAAGTTTATTTAGAATTGTAATAAAATATCGCATCGCGATATTTATAAAATCGCGAATCAAATCCGCAAGTGACATCGTCGGTATCGTAACGTATCGGCTGCTACCTGCTGATTCCCGTCCCCACCGTTTATACACTACACAAACCCTGTCAGTTCTCAAGTCAGACACTAACAGGACAGGTTAGCACAGCAGTACAGGGAATGATAATTATAGCTGTGTTACACGTTTCGACATCTTTTAAATATTTCAACTATGCCCTCACATGTGCCTGGTTTGAGTCGAAAAACAAAGCAACAATTATTCATGAATGTTCTACATCGGCGGAAAAGCATTAGGTTAATAAAAGCCTGTAATTCAACCCACTAGTCAAGTCGGGGAGGTATTTTTGTCAATCCCACCATCAGAAACCTAGGAATTAAATGTGCAGCAGTTCTCATAGAATCATGTTTCATCAAGAACAAACTGTCTGCAAATGGTGGAATGCCTTATAGTACCAAAAAATAATAAAAATTATAAAAATATACTTCTCTCTATTTCTTATGCTGGGACTACAGTATATGTGACCAGGGATAAAAATACTAATAATCGTAGAAACGAAATAGAGCGGTTCAGGAGTGGTATGCTAAATAAATGCAAATAACATGTTCACTGGTGTTGAACTGTAACTGTACTTGTTAACATTTTGCCTTTTAAAAAACATGTCAAGTAAGTGATGTGTACACTTTTAAGGTTCTGATAAGGAACACGGGTTCTACAGAACCTACCTAAAACGTTCAAAGATCCTCAGCAGTAAAATAAGCAAAGTGTGTATAATGCTGTACTGCACAATGTCTGACGTTTTGTAGAGTTTCTCAGGTAATATGACTTTTTACGATATTTAATTTAATACAACAAACATCTGGAAATTAGAGGTTGGAAAAATATGAGTTTTGCATTTCAAACTTGGACATCAACCATAAATTTGCACCATAAAAAAGAAAAAAAAAAGAAAAAGAAAAACGACAGCGGAACCTGCACAGTAACAGACACAGTGTGTATAACAACAGTTTCTGGTTTCTTTAAACCTAGACGACAGCCAGGAGAACGTGATATTAAACAGAAATATGGCTTAGTCTTGTGCTTTTCTGGCTCAGGAAGTGAGTAAGACTTGATGATGTGATATGAAGTTTTTTTTTTTTTTTTTTAAGGTTAGGGAAATTATTCCTGGTCCAGCAAACACCCAAACACCAGGGATTTACACACACACACACACACACACACACACACAGATGTAATTTCCATCTTGCTGTGCCTGCAGTATCTCCTGCTGTCATCTTCTCACTCTCGCCTTCTTTCACGACTACTTATCTGCCTTTTTTTTCCCCATCGTTCTTTCTCCAACACCGTGACCTCTGACTTGTGAGTCTGGACTCTTTGACCCTGAGTACCCCCCTCCCTCCCTCCCTCCCTCCCTCCCTCCTTCACTCCATTCCTTTCTCCACCATGATGT
>JAQMYI010000038.1:28957507-28970963 GCA_030014275.1 Clariallabes melas
GATTAATGTGGGAGCACTAAGTACCTCTCATCCCTCCCCTCTGAGAGAGCTCGGCCAATCAGCTCTTTCTAGACCTCGAGCTGTGAGAGGTTACAGCATCACCCGGGAACCGAACCAGCGATCTCCGGATGATAGGGCGAGCACTATCGGGGCGACCACTGCGCCACTCGGAGGCCGACTTTCCATAATTGACGGAATCATGAATTCTTCGCTCTACCACAAAATTCTGAAGGAGAACGGTCGAGTCTGTGACCAAGCTCAAGTGCACTTGGGTTACGCAGCAGGACAATGATCTGAAACACTCTGAATGGCTCAACAAAAACATCTGAATCGCTAAAAAATAATTTAATAAATAAGGTTTTGGAGTGGATTAGTCAAAGTCTAGACTTCAATCTGAATGACCATAAACTGGTTAAACTCTCCAATGTGGCTGAATTAAAACAATTCTGCAAAGAAGAGTGGGACAAAATTCCTCCCTAATAATGTGACAGACTCACTGCCAGTTGTTGCTGTTAATATTGGCACCTCCAGTTATTAGGTTTAAGAATTCATTCCCTTTCTTTCAAAGTGACATCTGTTACAAACTTCACTAAACCCCTCTGATTACAGAAACCTTCACACACCTACATGTTTATTAAAAGGTCCTTTCATGACGCTTGTCTTCCACACAAATCCCTGCACAAGTTGTGATAACGAACATCCAGTTATTGTAGAAAATACGTCTCCCCTGTCATTCCTCTTTTACGTAAATAAATCCCTTCGTAGCAGTCTGATAACAACGCGGCTTAACATTTTTACTCAGGATGAAGTAATGAAAAAGTCTGTCTCTTTATTGTGCCACATTTTTGAGGAGTAATGTAATGTAAGGTAATGTAATCTCTCCATACGCCAGAGCACAATGAGAGCTTTAACAGGTATTCGCTGGGCCTTTGTAGGATGACGGGAACGCGAGTGTCTCAAGGTGTCTAAAAGGCCCTTACTGTCTCCTCATTACTTCCACTCAGGCGGATCTCTTCATGGCAGCCGGGTGCTCGTTAACACTCTTCACACTCGAGATAATTGGGGAAGATAATTGCTCCCGCCCCCCCCAAAAACAGTATAACTATTTTTATTAAGCCTTCTCATAAAGGGAGGTAAAAGAAATGTACACAGCCAGCAGCCGGTCCAGAGGAGTGAGCTATTGTGTGCAGGCATTAGTGTCTAATGAAAGTAGTGGGTGTTGTGTGACACGCACACTCGCGCTGCTGTAGAGCGGAGCTGGAACATACATGTTCGTGTGTGTGTGTGTGTGTGTGTGTGTGTGTGTGTGTGTGTGTGTGTGTGTGTCTCTAACTCACCTCCCTGCTGCAGTGAAGCTGAAGCTGAGGATCCAGTCTGTAGTCGAGCGCCGACTCCTGCAGGATCACCCGGATCTGGTCCTCGCACTCTGTAGACAGACGCTGGAGACAGACAGCAAGTTTCAAAATAATTCTCAAAAATCTCATTTCGCCCAGCACTTTTTCATCTCATTATAAATCTGTTGATGATTAAGGGCCCTTCCTCAAGGGCCCAGAGTGGCATTTTGGTGGTCGTAGGGTTTGAACCTGGGACCTTCTGAAACGTAGTCCAACATCTTAACCACCAACTACCCCAACCCCAATAACAATAATGACCAAGTACTGGAAGCAGTTCTTGTTATTGCAATGTGAAGGCGGGTCCCAAACTTTTGACTGGTACCCTATACCGCGATATACACTTCCTTAATAACAATAACAATAATAACTAAAGAGATACATTTTCGGAAGAAAATGCGAGTGGTGCTTGGCGGCAAAAGGGCCTTTTCTAATGACTACGAGATCAGTTGCTAAGGTGCTCTGAAGTGGTTGCTAGGGCGTGGCTTGACAACTTCACATGTCTCTATGACAACGGAATCCACAGTTAGGTTCAGTTTTTAAAGTTCCTGTGGAAATTACCATAGCAGGGAACGCAACTGAGCACTTCCTGTTTCAGTGGGGAGTACCTTCACCATTATATGTCAACGGGGCAAATTTGGGCACCTCTTGCGCCAGAGGGGTACAACTTATACCCTCTTGCGGGGTATGTTCTGACACAGCTTTTTTTTTTTTTTTTTTTTTTTTTTTTAGAAAATTCTTGTATTTCATCAGAATCCGTCAAAGTTGGTCTCAATGTTAAGTCTATGGGATTTTTTTGGGGTGGTAATTTACCCCACAACCTTTAGAAAGTAATAGCACCCCATTCCCGAATAAGCTGCACGATTTTACACCTCTTTCATGAGTCTACGACAAACGGTACGGGAGTGGTTACACGCCAAAGTTTTTTGTACGAAAGATTTAAAAAATAAATAAATAAATAAATAAAAAGTTAGGTTGGATGGCTGATTAAAGGCAGCGTGTCTCAATTCAGGGCCTGACCTTAGAGGTGACCGTGCTAACCACTACGCATTAAGGAAAAAGACGAGCGCAGAATGGGGGGAAGAATCGAATAGTTCAGCAGTTTGTGAATTCCAGAAATAATGTGAATTTCAGTACCTGGTCGGCAAATTTGAGCTTGAGACAGGAAATGACCTCGCCCTCCAGTTCGCTGTAATCGGTTGCCTTGCTCAGGATGTTCTGACAGAATTTGGGGATATCTGCTTTACAGGCCTTCCGTAGCACAGGATTAAGCCTGTAGTCTAAATACCAGGGAAAAAACAAACAAACAAACAAAAAGAAGACAGTAAAGTTAATCAAGTACTTTATAGCAACAAACCGCTTCTACAATCACATAAATCACATTATTTATAGAGAGACACCCAACTGCTTCTGAGTCATCATTGTATAGAGCCCTATTCAGGCTGGATTAGTTTAGAAAACAGACATCTGTATAGAATTGTTTTTTTAATGATAAAACTCATGAATAACAATAAAATGAACATAGCGAATTTGTACGGTTTACAGATCTTGTACGTTTGCATCATGTGGTCGGTTCCTTAACTATCCGATGTTAAGCGGTAATAAATAAACGGCTACAAATGAGTTGCGGTTTGTATATACTGTAAGCACTTAAACCATTTACAGCACTAAGTGATCAGTGTTTAAACACTAGAGATTTAAAAGAACTTGCCGTGATGGTCATTATTTATTAAAGTTTTAACAGCTCCAAGGATGAGGAATTTCGTTTAACGGTTGAACTCTCCCTGTAAAAGCATCCTTTTTTTTTTTAAATTCACGATTCTGGAAAGTGACCGAGTGCACACTGAACGGCTAGTAGTCCCCTGAGAAGTGAAGGAAGATTCCGATCCAGAAGGAGAGAAACTGATCAGTTCGAAGTGAACAAAGCTGCGTTCCATTCTGAAGTGTACTTCTCAGGGTGCTCCTTACGCCCTGCTCCGTTTGTAGGGAATGTTGGTGAAGGGAACTTCCCTCGACAAAAATCCACAATTCGAACACCCTGCCAAATCACCAGCGCAGAAATCACTTACTCCGTGCGTTACCATGGTAACATGAGCAACTTGGATACCGGTCGCTGCTGCTGTGAATATTTCACACTTATGGACATTAAATATTGAATATTTATTGAAACAAAAACGGATACAACTACAAAACATATATAACTTGTAAATAAATTATTGATTAATAATAATAATAATAATTGATTAAATTTGCACAGAGATTTTTAACAGAATCCTAGCCTATATAATACTATGGATTTCATGATTAAATTACATTTTCGATTATTGTGTTCTATTAATATGATGTCCTCTCCCATAATAAATGATGATAAATATACAAATCCTGATGATACAAATGAATGATGGGAAATTTTTCATTCCCTTTACTGGTAAAGTGAAGACCTGTTGTTCAGTTGTTCCCTACACCGTTCGGCCGATCGGAACACACCTGAAGTGACTTTTGAGGAACAAGCAAGCGAGATTACCCATCAGTCACTGCACCTCGCATTAACGGAAAAAATGCAGTTTAAGCCGGACAATTGTTTTGTATCAAACAATTCATTATTCTCAAGTACAGCATCGTATTAGTGAGAGCTGTGAATCGCAGGTAGACTGTCGATTCCGTTCAGTGTCGAGGTGTGAAGTTTTCAATTTGATTAGATTGATAGCACTGATTTATTGTTTGATTTAGTTCAAGCAGCTATAATTCTACAGGTCTTAAAGTATTAAAAACTGCTGTTTAAACGCTGTATAATTTATGTTATTCATTTAGATCATCATCCTCATCATCATCTCACTAATCATACAAAGCAAATGTTTTCTGACAGTCTCATGCTCCACACTCCAGACAAACCGCTTCAAAACCTAAAAGTTTAAAATAAATAAAATAAATAAATAAAAATGGTCACAAAAACGTGGAAGCGGTTGGAAAAGCATGCAACGCGTAATTTTTCTGAAATATCAATCTTAGGCATAGCGTGAGGACCAACTTCCTCATTCTCTTCTTCTCTCCTGTTCAATGGTGGCACGCAAACTAACTAGGTGTATACTGACCCCTGCTGAGTCAAAGAAGGAAAGGCGCGCAAGATGTACCAGAGTACGGAGAATAATAATAATAATATTTAGAGAGGTACATTTTTTCTAAAGAAAATGTGAGTGGTACTTGAGTAAAATGAGCCCACCCCATGTTAGCACGTGATGAGCGCGTCGCTAGCGTGCTGCCAACGTAATGAGCGCGTCAACAGTTCCTGTGCGCGGTACAAATCAAGGCTCAAGAGGGAGCAGTAAGCAAGGTATTTAAGACACTGTGAAACGGAACGCAGCCGCTGTCTCGGAGACTAAACAGCACACAGAAGCAGTCAAACATTGTTCTGTCCAGCATGATGCATCACCGGCTAGAAAATTGGCATTTAACCAGACGAGCACCAAGTCTGGATAAAAAAAAATAAATAAACTATCAAATTCGGACTGCGATTTTCCCAGAGGAGAACGGAGAATGACCGACGAGGCAAAAATCAATCGAGATGGAAATACAACAAAAGTAGCACTAGTAAAAGAGGAAATGAGCCCAGCTGTGTGTGTGTGTGTGTGTGTTGTATAAATAAATTGAATCCTGTCTGATTAGGGCTACAGACACACTCTTTGGTAGAATACGTACTTCTCATAAATAATAATCAAGCAGACGAGAAAACATCTCATTCAGACAAACACAACGCAAGACAATAAATGCAGTGTTTACAGCTGATTTTTTAAATTCAAATCACTGTTTCTTTCTGTTTGTTGCTTTTTTTACTCACCTGTGTTCTGAGTAATCTGTCTCTTGGTGATCATCTGCTTACATTTGGGGTCCATTAGCTCGCTGTTCTTGTTCTGTTTTAGGCACTGCAGCATGTTCTTGGCATCAGACTCCGCACAAAAACGCTGACACAAGGACAAAGAAGGGTTGGAAAGTAAACACGAGCACATTAAGGGATGGGAAAAAAAAAAAAAAAAAAAAAAAAGCTTGTATTTTTCTTTTTTTCTTCCTCTGTCTTTTCTTACCCGATTCTTTAACCGAGAATTAACCTGCGATTTTGTTTTAACCTGTATATTTCGCTAACCTTAATCATCTGCTTGCAGACTCTCATTAGCTGGTAGTCCAGCTCAGCGTCCATCATCTCCAGCTCCTGCAGCTTGAACACCTTCTGATGGCACGTGTGAGACAGCTGCTGTTTATTCTCCTTCAAGCACTCAATGACCTGAGAACAGGAAAAAAAAGAAACGCGTTATTCTCTGATATCGAGTAAGCACCAGTCAGGGTTGCAGTGGATCCAGAGCTGGAAAGTGATGTTTTCCCCCAAATGCCTCAAATAAATAAATAAATAAATAAATACCCCGCACAGCTTCTAACGTGTGTTTTGAGACTAATTAGCACTTTTGGTGCCGGTGTACCGGTGTGTAAGCGTGCGTAATGAGTGGGTTTTCAGACTAGAGTTTGGAGAAAAAGGCAGATCTGAGTTTGTTTTAATAAAAAAAAAAAAAAAAATTTTCAATAATGTAATGCATTATGTAATGATAATGTAATGCCTCAAAAACGCATTTCTGTTGCACCACCCAGTCGGACTCGGCCATGGCTGATCAAGCTGGAAAACAATTTTGGTCACTGGCCGATCGGACGGTGCATCTCTGTTATAAAAGTGATCGATCATTTACAAATCGATTTTGGAGTCAGTGTAGCGATACATTAACTGGCACACAAGAGAATCACAATTCATAACCAGATCAATCCCCCCCCCCCCACGGTCTCTATTTGGCACAAAGTGTACCCCGCCTTGTTCTGTATGGACAACAGACGGATATATATTTTAACTTATTTTAGAGTGGCATCCTTACTGAAGATGAATTACAAGTACTGTACAGTGGAACCACGGTTCACAAACATAATAATTTGTTCCCAAGTTCTGTTAATTATACAGTTGGAATCCATGCGAATAGGACCAATCCGTTCTCAGTCACTATAAACTTTATTTAACTTTTGATGTATGTTGTTTATATCACACAATATAAAACAAAGCAAAGCCCAACACAGCCGCTATCAGCTGAGGTGGAGTTTAGGCTTTGTTGTTTTTTTTGGCTTGTTCGTACTCTGGGGCGTTCGTGAACTGAGGTTCCACCGATCTTGATCAATCCCGGATTACCTGAGCATTCCCGAAAGAAACCCGAGAACAGAACCTCTCGATATCCTTCCTGCACGAGCTGTACAGCTCAGGCTCCAGACGAATGTCCTCTGACTGAAAGAAATGACACGACACAAATCAAATTACAAATTGAAAATGGGCTTGTTGTGTAGTTAAGAGTTTGACTGAATAATCAATCAATGTTCAGCCCTAGTGGTCTCTCAGTCACTGGACGGGGTTTAAAAGAAACAGATAATCTGGACGGGGCCTTGAACCCGTCACGGTCATCAGCCTGCCGTGCTCACGAGACATCTGCTCACGAGCTCGCATTCTTTCCAGTCTGAGCAACAATGCCGTACTGTGGTCAAACATTCAGTTACTCACGCTCGCTCAAAAGAATAATCATGACCTCATAATAAACGCATGACATCCGCTGGCTGAAATACGTATGAATTATTGTCCAAGTACTTGGCTCATGTCTAGACAGGAGACGTCCTTAACGCAGACTATTGATCTTCTCCAAAATGAACAGCTCGGTCAGATGTGCTTGTAATTGAAGCTTTAACTCTGCGCTATTCATCCTTTGAGAAAGGAAACAGCACCTTAACATCTTTACTGTCAAAGCTTTAACTTGCCATTATATGCCGCTAGATGCTATTAAACACCGGTTTCTTTTATATTTCTACCTAATGGAATATATTACGAGCGCCGGTTTCTCTCACCATTTCCAGCTCCTCCACCCTCAGCTGTTTGCGACACTTCAGGGACACGCGCTGCTCCTTCACATCCTGCAGAGTGTCGTTCCTTACGGTGGTGCTCAAACAGATCACGACGTCACTCCTGGAGAAAAGGAAAGAGTAAGAGAGGGTGAGACAGACAGATGGCGGAGTCACGCAACAGAGACGATGAAGACAAGCACTTTGGACTGTTTTTGTGGTCTCCTTGTGAGAATGTTGAACACAATGCTACACATAACCATGTGACTTTTGACATATTTTTAAATATATTTTAGCAAGGTACAATTTCTCAGAAATAGTATACTTGTCCAGCAAGATGCACGACTGATGACCTGGTATAAAAATAAAACCCCCGCTTAACCTACGTACAAAACCAAGTACAAAGTCAGTAATTGTCTTCAGAAATGAAGCTGCCAAATGCCTAAATGTAAACGTAAATAAAGCATCATTGAAGAAGGAGGTGAAAGAGCAGCATAGGAGAGACGTACTTCTTTTTAATGTTAGGACACAGTTTGAGGACGTCATCTTTGCACGCCATCTTGAACTTGTAGGAGAAGCGAAAGTCCTTCATTTGAATCTGGAGAAAGAAAAAGATACACAAAAAAGGAACTTAGTTAAAATGTTCAACGTCATTTTAAACAGTTAAACAAAAGATAAGAAATTTGGGACAATGTCTATAATAACCGCCTTACATTACATTTAAATACTTAATAATAATAATAATAATATATAACAGGAAAAATTATTCCCATTATTTCAATTAAAAGATGAAGATTAAAAGGTAAGAAATAGGAACAAAATGTTTTACTGTTTTAAAGCACAAGAAAGTCAGACTCTTTGGAGGAAAATGTGAAGAAATAAGGGCTGGGCCATGGTACTTTATAAACAAATAAAGAAAGAAAGAAAAAAAAGGACATTTATATTTTTATTCCCCCATTCCTACTGATAATGCTGATACTGATAGACCGACATTTTTCTTTAAATACAGCAGATGCGAGAAAAAAAGAAAGAAAAAAAGAAAAATATATGACACTCCTCTGATGGTCACATGACCGCAACAACGACTGACATCATTAGAGGAAACATCCAGTACATTCTAGAACTGATTTTAAATGATTGATGTTGAAATGAATGATTAATGATTGAAGCACTTTGGTCAACTTGAAGTTGTTAATAAGTGCCATATTAAATTTTTTTTTTTTTTTTTTATAATCGATTGACTGATTGTTGATTGAAACATAACACTACACATTGCTGCCACAAGTCAATTTGAGTTTTATAAAGGGTTTGTTGTTATAGATTAGATTATAGATATAGGTTATAGATAACAAGTATGTATACATCTGTATGTTGTAAATGTTATTACAACAATCAATTACGTCATAAATATATATTGTGATGTATAACTACTTTAAAGAACAATTCTTATAAAAAAGAAATAATAATAATAATAATAATAAATTATTTCCACATCCATTTCTGTTCATTTCAATTTGTTACCAGATTGAAACCAAACATTCTCTCTCCTACATACACACGTATCATATTGTTCGATTTTCTAACACACAAAACAGAAACAAATGATTTTAAAGTCTGATAACCCTGCAGCGAGCCAAGCTTGGTGACTTTTGATGCATTTCCTCAAAGACGTCATGTGCTCTAAGTAACGTTCCCATTTTCGGCCTTCTGCTTTTTGCCGATATAAACCGAATTAATAGTCTGAATTTGATTTATGGTCCGTGTGCTGCGTACAAAACTCCACCACCGTGATGTCGAGCAAAGCAGTGCTATTTCAGGGCTGCTGATTAGAGACGATTTCGGAAGCTTTTAACACATCCTTACTCTACATGGACAAACATACCAGCTGGAAGTGAGTCACTCCGACAGCACACTTCTCATTCATCTCCTTCTGATATTTGTTCTGCACCAGGCACTCCATCAGATCTCCAGTGTCTAGCTGATTATCGGCCACGTCCTACGAGGAGGGGACGGTCAGCGACAGCGGCGAAAATGGAAAGTAGAGAATTAGGATACGGACGGGAAAGAATTTTACTATACTGTACGTGTACAGGGTGGGTGAAAAGTAAGTAGGCATTAAAAATCGATTCATATAATAAAACTGGAAAGTTGGGCGTGTCTGTACATTGAAGATATTTGAGAACAAAATTATTTGGGGCGACGCAAGATGAGTAATAGATCACATCAAGATAATTTTTGGAATTTTTAAAAAATCTTAAAACGCAAAAAATAATAAACAAAATTGGGGTTTTCACAGGTGTTCTGTATTTGGTCGAGCTTAAGGTAACACACAGGCTTTGTTTCATCGCTATCGCCCCACAGGAAGGGAAGACATGATACTTAGGAATTTAAATGGAAAATGCTCTTATCATTTAAAAAAAAAAAAATCTCAAAATTCAACAGGTGGCGCTGTACATTATTGAATATGTGCTTATGAGTCGTCATCGTTTAAAAAAAAAAAAAAAAAACGCAGTTATGAGTGTGCAATTAAATTTGCACGCAAACAAAGTTGCAGGCGCATCTAGATGATAAAGTCCTTATTTATAATACAAATTTATTGAAACAAATTGTACATGTACTTTATTAAATAGGAAAATCAAAGCCAATCTTAACTTCCTTCCATCGTTCACCGAGCCTGTGCTCATCAGCTTTCTAGGACAATTTTTTACCGTCTTCGGACATAGTGTAGGGTTCCTCTTCTTCCACAGTACGCCACCGTCTCTATACAAAAGTCCAATGATATTCCTCGCTTCATTACGTGCTGCGATCTTAGCTGGCTTCTGAACAGTCACGCAGTCGGCCATCTTTGTTTATTTAGCGACTCAGTCTATTTAGAGACTGTTTTCATGATGACTCCAGCGATACTACAAGTTCTATAGCCTTTAAATATTGCCTAGTTAATTTTCACCCACTCCGTATATTATGTGATCGTAAAAGGTTGCCTTCGGTGAAGTTATACTAAACTGATTCACTCACATGGCAGTGGGTCTGGATGACCGGTTCGCACGCTCGGACCAGCAGCGCTTCAATCTGGATGTCCTATCAAAACAAACCCCCCCCCAAAAAAAACACAACCTCAGAGGAAATCACTTTACAAATATTTCAAACTACATAATTGTTTTCTAACTTAAGTAGATTTAAGGTTAAAAGAAAAAAATTTATATTACACAAAAGGGATCAGGGAATCATCCATGTTCTTGAAAAACTAAAATGCCAAGAACCTCTAACCTCAGACTCGAGCTCGGTCAGGTTTCCCACCATGTCCTTGCAGTCTGCCATCAGATCGTCCAGATGATCTTGGAGACACTCCAGTTCCTGAAAAAAAGAAAAAAAAAAAAGTAAAGTCTGAATCCATAATAATTTTCTGTATATGAAATTTTACTTCAATCCCAAGATGGAACATTTATTATTACTAATATGTACGGTTTTGTAATATGATTGATCTTTTCCATGCCTTATATGCCAACACTTCCTATCGCGCGTGTCTAGACAATTTTATACATACAAACAGCTCGACTCTGCTGGAATCCTTTTGTCTAACCGGAGAAAGCAAACGCGTTTCCTATCGTCTGTCTCCGGGTCTCTCCATGACTTACGTGATAATGAATTGTTCTTTTGATGTACGCGACAGGGCGTATGGCCAAAATCTTAAATATTCTCTCAACAGTAACAGACCTGCAGACACGTGTGCATGTGTGTGTGTCTCTCTTCTGGTCCGTACGCATATCGAGGTGTATCGAGCAATACTTTTTCTTATAGATAAAAAAATAGATAATAAAATCATGTGATTATTTTGTTAATAAATAATAACACGGTGAAAACTAGTTATATATTCTTGTTTGTCTGAGGTTGTATTTGTCCAATACTGAGACCTGCTACGATCTGATGATTATGTTTGTACACACAAATACACACAAATGTGCAGAACTTTTTACAGTTCAGACCGCAGACACCTTCTATATATCGAGAGTAGATCAGACCGGAGACACCCTCTATATTGAGAGAATCAGACCACAGACATCATATATAGTGTGAGGAGGTCAGACCACAGACACCCTCTATATCGAGAGTAGATCAGACGTACTTGGGGCACATAAATGGTGCTAAAGCTGTAGCTAGGATATTAAGAGATCCAGTGAGATGTAAAATAATCTTTTGTATACTTCTTAGAAGCACGCACTGAAACGGCTTTGACGCAAGTGAAAGCGGCATGTTGAAGGTTTCTCATCACCTTTGTAGCGTGATGTCTCTGCACAAAGGGCTACAGATACGCTCCGATTGGCTTTTGGATTATAAGTCTCTCCGTATTGAAGTGGACAGAAACCTGCTCTTGTATAAATGAACATAACTAACTGCTCGGGTGCTTTGCCAAGATGGCTGCCAAGTTAAAAGAACGTCGTAGGTTCTGCTCATCTGTTGTAGCTAGATTTTTCCAACAACATAAACAAGCTGTGCCTCTTCCTGCTAAGACAGGACACAGAACGTATGTGAATCAAACAAAGTGTGCTGCTCGGCTATAAGTGTTTGTAGTCACGTGTGCCGAATGTTGTCCCGTTTCAGTAGAGAGCTCTGATGAATGATGTTCAGAGTCTTATGTTTTTTTTTTTTACGCACTGCTTTGTATTTAGCCGGTCAGACAAAGGCTTCAAAAGGGGGCCAGACAGACAACCTGATGTTAATGACATCAAAATGGACACTAGGCAAGAGGACATGGAAAGAATAACCTACACACCGAAATATATTGATGTACATCTATGTACTTCACTCTTTACATACCTGACCAGTGTCGGTCTTGTCGCTGCACCACTTCCCCAGGTCAGTCATGCAGCGTTTCTGCAGTTCTGGGTCCAACTTTACATCTAAAGCTCTCTGATGCAAGATCCTCTGGACTTCCACTTTACACTCCCTGGTGAGCTAGAGGAACAAAAAAACAAACCAGGAACAAATCAGGAACAAAGTCTCTTAATCACACAGAGCAAATACAATCACTATAAAAAAGATATAAATTCTGCTAACTAATTTAACATAATTTATCACAAGTGGTTTTTCTAATGGACACACAGCTGTTTCATCCCAGTCCTGCAAGTGTGTGTACATTTTGTGTACGTGTAGAAAAATGCTCCTACTTTGACTATTAAAACACAGCTCAGATTTCTATTGTCCATTTATTATTATTATTTTTTTTAACACTTACCCGTCTGCCTTGTTCTTCTGTCCGATAAGCATGACGATAGAGGCAGGAGAACACGGCGCCCGGGGGCATCATCTCGCTCGTCTCATTCCAGCCGTGTGTGTGACAGAGCCGGGACGCGTCGTTCTGGCATTTCCGATACAAAACGGGGTCGAGTCTGTTCGAGGGAGTAAAAATACAAAACAAAAGAACCCCACAGAAATGATACATTTGGAAACAGAGCAGTACTTCTAAACATGGACATTTCTTTCAACTTCGAAGCCTTGAAGGAAAACGAGTGAAGGAACTTTAAGCTGAAAGTTTAATAAGACTTTGTGTTTCGGAGATCTTCTCTACAATCCAGCACAAGCAGCACATCACATCACCACCTGATGCTCCTAACGCAGAAGCAAACAAACACTTTAGTGCAGCAGGTGGCGTGGGCGCTTATGGCTTATTGCACCATACCGCCACTTTGAAGTATTCCAATTTAAAAGTACTTGTGCCTAATGGCCTGTAGACGCAAAAATCCGTGAAATGGTGTCGAGTGCAAATGTGTCCCTCTTCACATTAAAAAATATGAGCGCGATGAACTGAGAGGGTCAACTCGCAAATGTCACGGCTCAAGCTGGAGCTCGACGGAGCATCGAGCAATACGTAGATTAAAGCCAGTAAACAGCGTATTGACTTAACTATGGAGTGAGGAACGCCACATACAGTAGCTAAAAGTATGTGGACACTTGACCGTCACATATGCAGGGTGGGGGAAAATGAACTAGGCAAGACTGTATGTCTGTGAATGTAGATCTGAGATCTCAGCGCCTGTGATTAACCCCTTACACGCCGCTCAAACATAGACATTTCTCAGCCCGTGGTATCGGTCCCCGGTATCGGGGGACTTTTAACGAGTACTTTAGAAAATGTGGTATCGAGGCCGATACCAGAT
>JAQMYI010000038.1:29032863-29060485 GCA_030014275.1 Clariallabes melas
CCTATCCCAGGAGGCTTCGGGCACAAGGCAGGGTACACCCTGGACAGGGTGCCAATCCATCGCAGGGCACACACTCAGATTTTTATTTTATTTTTTTCAAGATAAAGGGGAAAAAACTGTTCCTGTATACAGGGTCATGGGGGCGGCCTGGAGCCTTTCCCAAAAAGACTTGGGGCACAAGGCGATCCCTAATTAATTTTGTATCTTTTCGTGCATTTTAGGTAGAAGTCCGCAGCACGCAGAGACACCCAGAGGCTCCAGTTAATATCGCTGGATTCCACCTTCCTCCTAAGGTATAAATTTGATTTATATAAACTTTAAATTGAAAAAAGAAGTTACTTCCTTCGAGGCCGTACTTTTTAAAAATTATTTTATTCTATTGTTTTATTTATCTATTTTTCTACCTTTGGGAAAGTAGTTTTTCTTAAGTAGCTTTTTTACTTATTTGTTATTATTACAAACCAGAAATCCTCGGCCGTCTCGGCGACTGACATTCATCAGCCTGCAGCGTCACATGACCATCCGGCTCCCGAGAGCTCCGAGTTTAACAGCTTCCTGTTCTGGAGAGACCCCGTACCCCGGATCGACGATGACTTGCTCAAGCTGCTGGTGTGTCCTTGATTCTTGTAAAACTCCATCTTTTTCCAGCTCGTTACAAGTTGGTGAAATAACAGTCAGGTTTCTCCCTGTAACAGGAATCCTCAGGCAGCGACGGTCACGCCGACGCCGTGTCACGTGAGCCTCAGACTGCTGAAGTCTCGGAGTTTAACAGCTTCCAGTTTTGGAGAGATCCTGTACCGTGCATCGATGAGGATTTACTAAAGCTGGTGGTGAGTGTAAAGAAGCGAATGCTGAAAGTTTGTAACATCCGTGATTTCACGGGGGATTGGCACCAAACTGGGGGGAAAAATGGAGGAGAATTTAACTTACAACCAGAGAAAACACAGGGTAGTCCCTGACTTACGAACGAGTTCCGTTCCGGGGGCATGTTCATAAGTCGGATTTGTTCTTAAGTCAGACAAAGTGAGTCTCAGACGCTTGTAACACGAATATACAATGTAAAGCATACCAGTCCACTCAACTAAATCTGTCCCCTTTCCCCACACTGCCACCGTGTGGCCAAAAACCATTATCGTGCCGAAGGAAATGAATCTCACACAAATGTAACAGTGTTGTCTCTGCGCCTTTAAATCGCGAGGGGAATCCTGGATGGCATTTTGTCTCAGAGCTGTTTTCTATTTTTTATACAATGCACGTGAGCTACTTCCGCAGTTTAAACCGCGGTCCATTCTTATCTGCGGAAATTTGTAACTCGAACGTTTGTAAGTCAGGCGCTGCATGTATTTGGGTGATCTGTGAAACCCAACACGCAAAACATCTTGGACACAACAAATCGCTTTGTATTGAGGGTGTACAAACTTTTGCCTTCAGACATGTACGTATCTTATTCTTTAATTGATAACGGCACCCTGTTGCAGGACGTCGCTGAGAAAGTGCAGCAAGTGGATCTGACGTGTCCGTGCGCTGAAAACGGTGACCACGGGGACGGAGTGGAAGACGAGGACGAAGAGGATGAAGAAGAGGATGACGACGGAGGCGGCTGGATCACTCCCAGTAACTTAAAGCAGATCCAGATGGACGCCGGTGAATGCCGTCCGTCGGAGAATGTCACCGTGGGCTGCGTGACCACCGACTTTGCGATGCAGGTGAGGAAGTTGCACGTGAGGCGGTACTCGGACACGTTCGCAGTGACACGTGGGGTTTCCTTAATTGTAAAAGTGACTGATTAGAGCTGTTAAAGGTGGCTCAGGGTAAGAGTTTTGAGTAAGATTAAGTCTTTAACACTAAGTTGAGTTTTATTTGAATGATCTTCTTAACTCATTGAGCCCACGCCCCGTTCCCGCCCATGCTCACATAGCTCCGCCCTTAGGATATATTGTAGCCCATAGAGTCTATAAAATGACCGACAGGAGGCGTGGCCAATCCCAAACGGGTTTAATAAACTCCTGCAAGTCCATAGCTTAATCAGTGTTCATCGACATCTCATCCAAGTTGTGTTGACAAATCAGGAATAAAGTGTTTGTTTTAAGGTTTGTTTGTTTTTCTTGCAGAACGTGCTCATTCAGATCGGCCTGAACGTGCTGTCGGTGAACGGCATGCTCATCAAACACACCAGAAACTACGTCCTCCGCTGCCACGCCTGCTTCAAGTGAGAATGGAATTCTGAGTTATTGTTATACTGCTTGTGTGTACAATGTAAAGTCCATAAGAAACAAACAGGAACCAGTGGAAATTGTACCAAACCAACTACTGCCACCAGCTGTATTAAATTGTAAAAATACACAAGTGTTCGAGGAAAATACAGCGGTACCCCGGCATACGAACACCCTCCCTTCTCTCACCTTAGCATGAGTTAGGATTTAAGACGGATGGGATCTAGGATTTAGGATCTAGGATCTAATGAGCATGATTTCTGTGTATTTTATGAACAAACACATTTTTTCATATCACTTTTTCCATCTCCTGTCAGGACTACGACGAACATGAACAAATCTTTCTGTCCACACTGCGGCAATGACACGCTGAAGAAGGTGGCGGTGACGCTGAGTGAAGACGGCAGCATGCAGATGCACTTCTCCAGAAACCCCAAAGTGCTCAATCCTAAAGGAAAGAGGGTACGGGTTCATCTTACGTTCCTCTACAGGTCGCCGGTTTGGGGGTTTAGGGGCGACGTAGCCGTTCAGTTCAGCAGAATTCATGAACGCTAAGAAAGCATGACATTAGATTGTAGTTTGATTAACTAATGAACGTAAAAGTGTGTTTAAGACAGTCTCACTGTTATTTAATGGTCATTACACCGTTATAGTTACACCAATCACTTATTCACAATTATGAGCTCGTTACAGGTAGTCCTCGACTTACGAACGAGTTCCGTTCTGGGAGCATGTTCGTAAGTCGGATTTGTTCTTAAGTCTGACAAAGTGAGTCTTGTACGCCTTTGACACGAATATACAATGTAAAGCAGACCAGTCCCCTTGTCTAGATCTGTTCCCTTTTCTCCCACACTGCCATCATGTGGCCAAAAACCGTAATCGCGCCTAAGGAAATGAATCTCACAGTAAAATGTGACAGTGTCTCTGTTTCTCTGAGCCTTTAAATCGCGAGGGAGATCCCGGACGGCATTTTGTCTCGACTTGTTTTCCACTGTATTGGACTGTGAACTCTGTCTCGTTGAGGATTTTCCATCAGGATGGTTTTACAGAACAGCCGCTTTCTATCATGCGCCCGGACTGATTCCTTGAAACCAGTGATGCCAACTCACATGCAATATACCCGGCTTTAGACATTTTATACATTCACTTACACGCTGAAAATATTGTATATAATTGTAAATATTGGTATCAGTGTCTATTTTTTGTATAATACACGTGAGCTCTGTCCGTTCGTATCTGCGAATGTTTTTGTAAGTCGGGGACTACTTGTATATAGAATATATTTAACTGAGTTTGTTTCAGTACATTTTTCTCTTTCTTTTTCTCCCAGTACGCCATTCCTCTCCCACAAGGCGGCAAACACTCGAGCAACCCACACCTGGTGGATGATCAGCGTTTCCCTCAGCAGCGACTCTCTCGTAAGGCGCGGGCGAAGACGGACGTGTTCGACCCGGACTACCTGGCCGGCAACTCTCCGTTCTCCGAGCACGACATTTACAGCCGGGCGGCGAATTTACACCTGCGGGACGCTCAGTGCGGAGGAGGGAAACGACGCACCAACCCGAACGCCTCCCGCAAGAAAGGCGTGAAGCGGAAGTGAATCGAGAGGCAGCGACTCGACTGACTGACTGAGACAGAAAAGATAAATAAACCGTTACTATGAAAAGGTGGAAACAAGTTGAACACAACAGGATTAGGTTTGCACAGGTACTGATATCGGTTACACACCAACATATTATGGTATGTGATACATCAGGGTTACGTCACAACTGAATATCAAGCTGTCCGAGCGTCACGTGGTGTTTAATCAGTGAATGTAAACTAATGAAACCCTTGATTGTTTAATATTATGATTTCAGTATTGCAAAAAAAAAAAAAAATTTTAGGGATTAAGAAGATATCCTGAAACTCTGTATTTTTCCTGTTGTGTGTGTAGTAAATTTAATAAAATGTGCTATTTAAAATTTCCTGAATCTCGTCAGCCCCATGTATAATAAACTGTCTGATACACTTGTGTAAGTTACACATACATTATTTAATCACGTCTCTGTGCAAAGATTAGATCCGTACTCCATCAACAGAGTTTAAAAAGGTGCAAAACACAGCAGATCAGATAATTTAAACAATCTATTATTAAACAGGAAGCGGCTGTAGTGACGCGTCGGGGCGATCCGTGCTGGTCTCTGTCGGGTCGCTCTGCTCCGCCTCGTGTGTCATGGCTTGTTCCGAACTCTCTACACGTTCAGGCTGACGCTCCAGGTCTGCTTTAGGTTCTTGAGATTCCACCTTCTCTGAGATTAATGCCTCGACTGGAGCTTGTGTAGTAGACGGGGCGCTGAGCTCGACCGACAGATCGAGCGCCGGAGACACGGGTTCTCTCTGAGGCAGGATGAAGGACAGGGGCTCCAGCACGGCGTTCACGTCGATGCACCCGACGCTGCCGTGCTTGTGAACCTGGGTCGGGGGAACACCTGGGAACAAACGTGAAGAGCGCGGTGAGGGGGTTAAATTATATATATCGATGTCAGTGCTGTTACAGCGATTTATCACCATGGGAACGAAGACTTTCTGCAGCTTCACACGGAGCTACAGTTTCCTCATTTTTTAAATTTATATATATTTGTCACACTTACATGATCAAACTAATTTTAATATTACATAAAGATAACCTGAGTAAAGTTTTTAAATGACGGTTTTGTTTATTAAAAGGGGAAAGCTGTCCAAATATATCTGCTGCTATGTGAAAAACCAATTGGAAACCCTCGCTAAATCATGAATGAACTGTTTTTATTTTATAATTTTTTTTGGAAACCTGAGGTAAATTTCACTCGCCACACCCAGGCCTGATTACTGCTAGAACTGTTGAATCAAGAAATCAAAGTGAAGCACGCTAAAAGATCTCAAAAAGCAACACAATCTAAAGAAATTCAAAAACAATTGAGAAACCAAGTCATTGACATGCATCAGTCTGGAAAGGCTATGAAAACTTAAAGTGCATTTTGTATTTACTCGGGTTGACTTTGTGAGATATTCAAATCTGTTTGATGATTTCAATCGTTTAAGTGTGACATATGCAAAAAAAATTAATAAAAAGTAAAAATCAGGAAGGGGGCAAATACTTTTTTACAGCACCGTAATAAAAATAAATAAATAAATAAAAAAACACCTCATACCACCATGCTGTTATAGGACAATAATCAACACTGAGGCGTCACACCCCGCTGTTGTTGATTGTTTTCCTTTAACAACCACCACATTCCAATGCATTCACGTAAAAAAAAAATGCACCCAGAACCTGTTCAAGTCATGAAGCGACTCTAGGAATAAAACACTACGATATCGAATCGGTCAGACCCGAACCCTGGTGTTTACCGAGGATCTGCGCGAGCTGCGCGGGCGGGAACAGGACCCGGAGACTCCGGTTCAGGAACGGCACCATGTCCTCGGCGTAGGCGCAGCAGAACTGGACGAAGAGGTCGCGCTCGCGGCTGCTGAACGCCGACTCCTCCGCTCGGTGGAAAACCAGGATCAGTTTGGTCACCTGAGTGTGAGAGAGGGAAAGAGAGAGAGAGAGAGAGAGAGGCGTTTATGTGGCTGTAAGACATGACATGAAGGAAATGGAAATGTAAGATGAGAAGCGTTAAGAGTAAAGGATAAAATAATGGTGAGGTCACTGATCGAGAGTAATTGTACTAAAAAAACTATAAAAGGTTCACAACAATAAATCAAAACTGAAGAAAATGTGAGTGGTGCTTGATAAAAGCACTCTGAGCCTTTTATAAGGATCAGTCGCTAAGGTGCTCTAAAGTGGTTGCTAGGATGTGGCTTGACAGCTTCACAGTGATCCTGAGAGTCTGATTGGTTTAATGAGGTTAAGATGCAAAACAAATCCAATCAGCATCGCCAGGATGAAACTGAACTATACGTGAGAACGTGATACCTTCCCAAGAGCCTCCTCGACACATCTGGCGACATCTTCAGCCAAACCGATGGGGCAGCACAGTCGCAGGTCATTAAAGGCGGTTAGGATGTTGTTCAGGAAGCACGCTAACGGAGGAAAGTTCAACAGACCCATCGGGGGCTGCAGGGTCCCGGGCTGCTCGCCGGGCGCCACGACCGGGACGGCGTTCCCGAGCACCGACGGCAGAGAGATGAGCGTATACAGGTTCATGTCCTCTTTGAATTTGTCCACGGCTTCTCGAACGGCTTTGCCGAACGTCTCCATCGCGACGCGCTGGAACAAGGGGGCGAGCTGGCCGCGGAAATCCGCGCCCACGCGGCTGAAAGACAAGCCGAAATACATGCACTGGCCGAGCAGGGAGTCCAGACGGCTCCCGACGCCGCGCTCGAGGTCCCGTTCCAGCGTCTCGAGGAAGTGCGCGATCTGCTGCACCACCCAGCCGTGGAAAATGGTGCCCTCGTTGACGGCGTGCTCGGCGGCGGGCAGCAGCGGGTCCTCGTCCGAGAAGATGGCGCGGTACTGAGTGATGATGTCGAAGAGGTGCACTCGGCACGCCTCGACGGTTTTGGTGATGTGAGTGTACGGGTCTTCGTCGGGTACGGCGGCGAGGACGGAGCGCAGCCAGGTCCCGCGCGCCTGCAGGAACTTGACGCGCAGCTCTGCCTCGGTGAAGATGTCCATCCGGCGCAGGTAGCCGATCACGCGCAGGCACACGGGGAGCTGGGAGTTACTGCGCAGCTGCTGGAGCAGCTGGTTCAGCATGAGCTGGGCCGACTGACGCACCTCGTTCACGATGCCCTGGCGAGACAAAGCAAACAAACAAACCTCAGGTCTGTTCCCAAACTTCCTTATTCATCTTCTAACTCGATGACGCAACCTGCATCTCCGTACCTGGATTACAGGAAGCGACGAGTGCTTTTTCTCCAGCCTCTTGACATACGCGGCGAGCTCCAGCGCTTCCTCGTAGTAGCCGTTACGGACGCAGGTGTCCATCAGCTGTGGGATTTCCAGAATCTCCAGGATCTCGGTGTGACGATTCAGCGTCAGGCTGTTCATCCGCCGACTCGCCCCGATCTCTTCTGCTTCCTTCACAAAGCCTCTATTACAGAGAAATAAAACGATAAGTTACGATTTTATGACATAAATATTACAGTAAGTTCTGTCGAAAATCTACAGTATTGAGATGAACAATTATCCAATTAAACAGGCTTTAATGTCACAGCTTTAACGAGTGATTTAAGTGCGGCACTAGTACATGTACGAGGGGCGGGCATAACATTTCGTACTTTTGTATGAAAAAAAAAAGGAGAATGTTTTCCCTAAATTATGTCTCTCTGGGAAATGAGAACGTTCAGGAACATCTCTTCGTGTTCCGCGTGATGTTTTGGAGAACTGTGTCGCGGTAGGTGGAGGAAACATACCAATCCACTTGATTACATCTCGGTCCCCTTTCCCCACACTGCCATCATGTGGCCAAAAACCGTAATCACGCCTAATAAAATTTATCTCACACACCAAATGTAACAGTGTTGTCTCTGAGCCTTTAAATCGTGAGGGGAATCCCGGACACCATTTTGTCTCAGAGCTGTTTTCCACCGTATCGGACTGTAAACTCCTAAAAATTAGGAACATTCTTGTATAAATTCACCATCGGGAGAGCTTTACAGGACAGACATTTTCTATTATCGTACTCCTGGACAGATTCATTGAAACCAGTGAGGTCGCTTATTTCTCCCGCAACACACACACACACACAATATATATCGGACTTTAGACATTTTATACATTTACATTGTATATAATTGTAAATATTGTTATCTGGTGCACTGCAGTGTTTTATTTATTGTTTTGTTCAATACACGTGAGCTACTTCTGTGATTGTGCAAATCTACAAAACGTTTATAAGAACCGGGTCCGAATTGTTCCTAAGTCGGAGACTACCTGTAATTACATATTTTCAGGTGTGGTACAGTAGGAGTAAATTATTGCACTGCACTTTTTACATTTACATTTAATTAACCGTTGAACTTTTCTGATCAAATCAGCACTCAGGGGTATCGTGATAATATCGTGATAAATGTTGTATCAGAGGGCGATTCCCATCCGTAATGTTTACAGTTTTCTGGGATTCTCGAGGGCCAGTACTGGAACATTATCAGGAAAGAGGTTCATCGATGGACATCACTCGCTACAGTGAGACGCTTATTGAAGAGCTGAAGCCTGAACTTCGGGTTAAACGCAGAGGACTGATGTCCGAGGGTGTCGTGCGCTTGTTTGACACGTCCGACTTGGACTTGTCTCCGACAGTTGATTTTGAGGAGTTAAAGCATCCTGATCTACTGTTCGGTTCCTCTGAAATCAGGACAGAAATTCACTTCTGATGAAGAACTGAAGGCAGCGGTGCATCTGTGGGTCACAGTTCAGCCTAAAACACTCTTCAATAAGCGAATACGAACACTTGTTGTATAAAGTGTGTTTTACAGTAAGGATATTTACTGTGTGTCTAAACATGATGAGTTTTTTTTTTCTCTCGACTAAAAGTGAAGGAAGTTTAATCTCGAGATGATCGTATCAAAACTCCACCACGCGCTCGCGCACACACCTGCATTTCTCCCCGAACCCCGGAAGTTTATCGAGCAGACTGGACAGACTGGCCTCCACGCGCCCGAAGTCGCGGTAGATCTGCTCGGTGCAGTCGGCGGTGCGGATGAACGTCTTGTAGTTGGAGAAGGCGAGCTCGCGCGTCTGCTGCAGGATGTGCGCTCTCTCCTCGCACAGGCGCTCCGGCTCCCGGTTCAACTTCTCCACCCCGTACGAGCTCAGCTCCACCAGATATGCCGCGAAGTCCGGGTTCTCCCTCCAGTTCTCCGGGAAGCTGTCTTTAAACACAGACACCAAAATACTCTCGTCTTCCACGTCTACAGCCGCCATCTTGACTTGACGTTATTTACCCTTGCGTCATGACGTCATAAACATGCGACCTGCGCCTACCCGAAAATACTCCTCCTTGGGGGGGGGGGGAGTATATGTTTTTTGTTTTGTTTTGTTTTTTATACCGTATAATATACATTATATGGCTAAAAATAATAACAAACAATCCACATGGTCAGGATGATAAAGGAGCAGTGGAGCAGTAGATACCAAAACACAAGATTAAATAAATGAATAAATAAATTAATTAATAAATACCTGGAAAAAAAAAGAGAACCAAAAAAAAAAAAAAACTGTGAAGGAGCACAAAAAGTACAAAATAAAAAAAATACACCTCACACAAGTGTAAAATTCTAACAGCTTTTTTTTTTTTTACTTAATACTTTATAAATATCTTATATTTTCATTTTTGAATACAAGAAAAAGACTCTACTTATTGTAGTAAAAAAAAAAAAAAAAAGCCTAAAATTAAAAATAAAAAAATTATTTAAAAAACACTACGTTTATGACAAAAAACAAGAATATCTGAGTAAAAACTGTATGTATAATCCCAGGTCCAAAATGAAGACACAGTGGTTTACAGCAGGGCTACAGAAAGAGCAGCTGATATCAATATCCTTTTTCAAATTAAATACTTTGGACCTCTGAGTATACAGAAAAGGTTTGGGCCGATATTTTTGCTTTTATCCAAAGTATTATAAGATATTCAGATTAGAAGTATTACATTTTCAAAAACCCCAAAGCTGATTTGTATATTTTCAAAATTTTAAAAAAGGCTTAAAGACCTTCGAGTAATCGAGTAAAATATATTGATTAAAATGTTTATTATTATTATTATTATTATTATTATTATTATTATAGTTGTTGATGCTAGACTTCATACAAAAATACACTAACTCGATATTACCATATTGTTTAAATGAAATGTAGCTTTAAAAAAAAATAAACTATAGCAATTAATGCATGCTTTTTCCCCCAAAGAGATTTATTTTCTTTAAAAACAAAAAGACAAAATAATAAACAATAGAGAGACAGATGATGTTATAATAATTTGCCAGGCCACAGTTGTAAATAAGAAACCTGTTCTTAATCTGTCTTGCCTGGTTAAATAAAGGTAAAATAATAATAATAATAATAATAATAATAATAATGCTGTTAAAACACGACCATAAAAATTCATTATAAAATATATACAGCACACCACAGGAAAATATCAAAAAGTCCACAGTTTTTACAACTGCATTAAAATAATACACTAAATACCACAAATTAAAGCTTCTTATTTGTATATTTACATTTATCTCCTATTTAATTTAATGAAGCATTTACTTTTATTTATTCTTTTATTTTACTTTATTTTTTTATAAATTTTACTGTACTTGTTAAAATTATTTTTCTTTTGTTTCTAATTTGTTGTGTTAAACATTGTTATATAAAATGTCATTTAAAATAAAGTTTTAAAAAAAGGTTCATTTAAAAAAAGTACATTTATCCGCGACTTCCTTGTCGCTTACTGCTGACGTCATCCTCCTGCGACGGCTAGCCGATTCTCTTGCTTTACCCACGTGTGTCTTTTTCCTTTGGATTTATTTATTAACTGATACCCAGAATAATGCGGCCATTAACGGATGAAGAGACGAAAACACTGTTTGAAAAGCTCTCCAAGTAGTGAGTATTTTATCACTTCTTATTTAAACCCGACAGTAACTAAGTTAGCTGGTTAAACTTAACTGGACATCCATTAGTGTTAGAGAGACAGGCAGAGGCTTTAAGTCTAATCATAAGGTTTAAGAAAGGAGAGAACTAGATCAAAGACTAAACAGATCAAAACCACTTGACAATAAATTTAACTATATATATATATAGATATAGATATAGATATATATAGTTAAATGGTTGATACAGCTTATAACCTGACTATGAGTCTTTATAAAATGATCATGACACAAGAGCAGGTTGAGAAGCAAACCAGTGTCAGTTTTTTTAAGTGCTGTGTTCTTGTTTCTAATATAATACTATGTTTTTGAGGATGTGTATACACTGATCAGCCATAACATGATCAACACCTTGCTAATATTGAGTCGGTTCCTCAGTTTACCACCATAACAGTGATGCAGTGTGTGTGTTGTTCGGACACTTTTCCATTACAACCAGCATGAACTTTTTCAGCAGTTTGATCTACACTGGCGCTTCTATCGGATCAGACTACGTGGGTCAGTCTTCACTCCCCATGTGGATCAGTGAGCCACGACCCTGTCACGGGTTCACCGGTTTTCCTTGCTTGCACCACTTTTGGTACAGTATGTCCTGGTCACTGCAGCCTGGGAACATCCCACAAGACAGTTTTGGCCACCACAATCTGGCGCTTGACAAAGTCACTCAAATCCTTATGCTTGCCCATTTTTTCTGCTTCCAACACATCGACTTAAGGAGAAAAGGTTCACTTGTTGCCTAATATATCCCACCCACTTCCAGACGCCATTGTAACGAGATATTGAAAATGTAGCTGCTGTGAGACGGGACAAATTGTGATGGCTAAAGAACTGGGTCAGAGCAACTCCAATACTGCAGCTCTTGTGGGATGTTTCCAGGCTGCGGTGGTCAGGACACACAAAAAGTGATCCCCGGTAAAGAAAACCAGTGATCCAGTTTCATGGTCATGGGTGGCCAAGGCTCAGTGGTGCACATGGGGAGTGAAGGCTGAGAAAGGTGGCGATAAGGGGTACCTACTCAATAATAGGCGGGTGGTCATAATGAAGGCATTGAAGTTTGAAGCAAAATGCAAAAATAAAAGCTTTAAGAGCGACTATGATTTATTAATTGATCCAACCATTTGTTTTCAGTATCGGAGAGAACATTAAGCTTCTTGTGGACAGACCAGATGGGACCTACTGCTTCAGACTGCACCAAGATCGTGTGTACTACATCAGGTAAAACATACAGCACGGATATTTCTATAAACAAAGCAAAATAATAATACTTGGGTCGTACTTTGTTAAATAACACAAATTATTCTCTCAAGTGAGAAGATCCTGAAGTTGGCCACGAATATCTCCCGGGACAAGCTGGTGTCCGTGGGCACGTGTTTCGGGAAGTTCACGAAGACTCAGAAGTTCCGGCTGCACATCACAGCCCTGGATTTCCTCGCACCGTACGCAAAGGTATTAAAGATCCGGTCCATGAGCACTGAGTTCAAGTGGAAAAGGATCCTAGATTTTAACATGTCATGAGTTATCACTTACATAACATTTGATAAGTGTATAGTAAATGTTATTTCTATATTTATTATTGGGCACGAGTCGAAAGCTCTTTCATCTGAGTCATGATAAGATTTTAGTTTCAGAGAACAGAACATGCAGAAAGTTTAGCATTAAACATTTTGTCACTTTAACGGGAATGATTTGATTATTCGGAAGTGATTTCAAAATCACTGGAGCGCAACGTTGACGCCGCTTCACTTCACGTGTCTCCTCTGCAGTATAAAGTGTGGGTGAAGCCCGGAGCCGAGCAGTCGTTCCTCTACGGAAACCACATCATGAAGTCCGGCCTGGGGAGGATCACAGAAAACACGTCTCAGTACCAAGGAGTGGTGGTTTACTCCATGGCAGACGTACCACTGGTGAGAGCCGTACTGTAGATATTGTAATACAAGGGGTGTTCAAGTCAAACCAGGACTTTTGATTGTTCAGAATGGTTCTGGGAGTGAAAACTCCCTTTATTCCTCTATATAATCCCCTGTTATACTAATGCACTTATCCCAGTGTGTCACTAGGGCTTGGACACCATCAAGGTAGAAAGTTTTCATGATCAGACTGCCTGCTTCACATCTGAAACCCCGGCCTCCCAGGAACTCATTTAATGGCCCAAAGGGGTACCTCAGTGGACTATGGATCAGAAGGTTGCAGGTTCAAAACCCACTACCACCAAGTTGCCACTGTTTGGCCCTTGAGCAAGGCCCTTAAACCTGACCTGTGTATGAGATAAAACTGTAACTCGCCCTAGATAGGGGCATCTGGGGTCAAATGCCATAAAAATGTAAATGTAATGAGTTCCTGTAACGTGTAAGTGGTGTTGGTGAATGATTGTGTGTACAGTTCCCACAGACAGATGCGTCTCCTCCACAAGTTGGTGAGAAATTAGTGCATCTGTTTTTTTTTTACTATTTATTTACTATTACAATTTATTTATTTATTTATTTTTATTACAAGTTTTATTATATGATCACTCGCTTAACGTTCATGAACGGCTCTGAACCACCTTTGCTGGGATCATCATTCACGGACGTACGGCCTACTTTAAGATTTAAAATTCAAATATTTGAATGTACCTTACAGCACAGGCAAATTACTTTTTTCTTTTTTTTTTTTTTGCATATCCTACTAAGGAAACAGGGCTCAAAGTGACACAGCGCCCCCTGGAGCCCTGCCTCGCTCAAGGGCTCAACAGTGGCAACTTGGCGATGCTGGGGCTTAAACCCCTCCGACCCTCCATTTGAGCGTTTGTCACATCACTGCCCCAACTAATCGCTTTTTACGCCGTCGTCTTCCTCACAAGTCCCGGTTTGACTTGAACGGCCCCTGATAGATATCTTAACGCCTTAAGGTTACGGAGGAGGTATACTGAGTGTTGTTTGTTTGCAGGGATTCGGAGTGGCGGCGAAAACCACGCAGGAATGCCGAAAGGTGGACCCCATGGCCATCGTGGTGTTTCACCAAGCTGATGTAGGAGAGTACATCAGGAAGGAGGACACGCTCACATAACCAACCGGCTTCCTAACACACACTCCTGCAGCTCAGGATGGGACTGATGATTTATTTTTTTTTCTTTTCTTTGAATAGACGTTGTGTCGTATCAGTCAGTGTGTAGCGCCGAGTGTCCGTCTGGCTCTCGCTTGTACAGACTCCAGACATAAACATGGATCAGCTGTGAATTCACCTTTATCTTTAAATATCTGGTGGATATCTTTTTTCCACATTTGGACATTTTCTAGTTAAAACCTGAGGTAAAGATTTTATTCCGGTTCACCTGAAACCTGCACGTTGGTGTGAAACCAACAGGAAGTCTTTCTCTGACTCCAACACAAAGTAAAGGGTTGTAAAAAAAAACAAAAAACATTGTTTAATGATTACAAATAAACAGTAATGATGTATAAATAATGGTGAATAATCCAGTAACCCCACACACACACACACACGTCTCAGGACAGAGTGGAAATCGACACTTTTATGAAAAATGTTCATATTCAATTTATATTTTTAGATGGGTGACACGGTGGTGTTGTGGTTAACGCTGTCGCCTCGCACCTCCAGGGTCGAGGGTTCGATTCCCGCTTTGTGTGTGTGTAGAGTTTCCTCTCACAGTCCAAAGATATGCAGATTAGGCTAACTGGCGTTTCTTTATTGCCCGTTGCGTGTGTAAGTGCGTGCCCTGAGATGTATTGGCACCCTGTCCAGGGTGTAACCCCGCCTCATGCAATAAATTTCCTGCAATAGGCTCCAGACACCAGCGACTCTGTGTACAGGATAACTCGGGGGTATAGACGATGAAAACATAATTTCAGAACACATTGGACAAAATACAGTATAGAAGTTTGATTCGTGGAAAGTTTCCATTGTTGAGTCAAGATTGAGGCGGAGCACCACCACTCGAGGGGGCGGGGCATGCTCAGTCTCGCTCTTGTCAATCAGCAATGAAGGAGTGCTTTCGCCACAGTAGCTACAGAGCAGCGCGAGTGTCGTAGTTTAAACAGTCCGATGCTGATGTGACTTCTCTGGCTGAACTCTGAGGACGAGAACGTGACAAAATCCAGAGGTGGAAACATTCCAATTGAGGATTTTTATTTTTCCTGGTTGGAAGTTGAAATTTTGATCAAGTTTCGACATCCACTGATAAGCAGGTGGGATTAGTGAGAATGTTTTTGTCAGTGGAATTAAGTCAAAAATGTGTTTCCCTGTCCATGTGTGAAGATGATTCCTCGTGCTCCCAGAACCACTTCCCTTCTTACCCTGACATGCCCATCATCCAGTCACATGACCTTTTTCCATCGATTTTTTCTTATGGACACACGATTGTTTAGAATCCTGACCACATTTCTGACACAAAGTTGACGGTCCAGCACTATCCTCCCAGGTTTTGATAACGTGTTGAAGGATTCTTAACCCAGTTCCAGTCATTTCAAATCTCCTCATTTATTTATAATATATATATATACACTGTATATATATTTTTTGCTCAATGCATCCCAATAATTTGACTCTTATCTTATACATTGAGCAGCCAAAATTCTCATAAGGCCTCTGTACAATAACACATGAATAGTTTATAGATTAATATATCTTGTTGGGTCACATGACCATCTTCCTAGGCATCATGTGTGATTTGTTGAATCTTGAGAAATTTAACACTCGTAGGTTAAACTTCATTTCACTGCTTAGACACTGAAAGTTGGGAAGGTAAAGTATAATAATACTTTATAATACAAAAAGAAAATAGTGTAAGAAAAGAATACTCCAGTGCGTTTAAATCATAATTAATCACTTCTTATTCCTTTTCATGCATCTTCAGGAACAATCATTGTGAAATTGAGGGGGGAAAAAAAAGACACAATAAAACTTGAAACACTTCTGATCCTAACAACTTTATTATGCAAAAAGAGCGTCACATATGAAAGAACAATTATCGAATGACGATTGAAAAAAGGACGCGATAATCATTTACACTGTGTATCACGTAGCCTGGGTTTGTTTGGTTTTCATTTTCTGTGACCACATCATCATCATCATCATCATCATCAGTGATTACAGTCATCACAGGGTTTCTATATTCATCATCATCATCATCAGACATCTAACAGATCAACTGGTAAACCTTTAATATTCCCTTTTGCATCTATACTGTAGGTTAATACACTTACACACACCTGTTTCTACGCCAGATGTTTTAGGAAGTTGGCACTTTGTTGGAAAGCAGGTGTTACAGTTACAGTATATTAGTGTTAACATGATGGTCCAAGGTTTAATTCCATACCCGAAAATAAAAACGTAATAAAAGCACTATATACATTCTTAAAGACACACATGCTAATAAAACCCCTTTAAGGATTTTGACTGACTGCAAACGGGAAGTGGACAGCGAGCGCGTTTAACATCCCGAGTTCCAACAAACGTTCATTATTGGTCGTGAAGCGTACGGCTGATGGATGAGATTTCAGGTACTGGGTTTTTTTTTTTTTTTTTACTTGAAGGTAACGATTCCTCACCCCGCTCCACCTACTCACGTTTTTTTTTTAATGACAATAAAGACTATCCATGAGCGATTCGTGACGATTTAGGGATGATAATATGGAAAGGCGACAACACGAACGATCTCTGCGCAAGGATTCCCCAAACCCGTCCCGAGAAACATCCTTCGTTAATATATTCTTGGATACAAGTGTCATTTTTAAGGAGCTTACCCATTATTATTATTATACAAGCAGTTAGGGACATAAAGCCATCTGCAAATAAAGCAGTTAAGGAAAAAAATATATATAACTCCATGTTACACAAATTAATACAGATTACGATCCTATGTACGAGGGTCAGTCAAAAATGATCCATATGATCTCTGGATGTAGAATAAATTTTATGTCAATACATAATTTTTCGACATAATCTCATTGCTTTTCAATACACTCTGTCTATCTTTAGACAAGCTTTCATGGTGTGGGCAGAAGTGTGCGCAAGAACACGACGCCCTCGGATATCGTCCTCTGCGTTTAATCCGAAGTTCAGACTTCAGCTGTAACGAGCGCTGTCGATTGTTGAACCTTTTTTTTTTTTTAACTTATACTGTTCCAATACTTCTGGCCCTTGAGATGAGAATCCCTGAAAACTGTAAACATGGATGAATTTTCCAGCTGACTTTTGAGAGACAAGACTTTAGCGGAAAGCGCTGACGAGACAGAGGTTTTGATAAAACCGGATCATTTTGGACTCACCCTGGTTCAACAGCGAGCCGTTGTGTAGTGTGTTATTCCTTTTGAAGTTAATCGTACAGTGAGCTCATTAAGTCACAAAAGCGGTTTATTGTTTTATTTCTAACACACACATGTATACACACGCGCACACACACATACACACGATCCCTTAAAGTCCTGGCTTATTACTACTGAGTCACTAATGTGAACGATTCCTTAATTAAGGTTACTGGAGGTTATGCGAGTGCGTAGAATAACTGTAGAAATAACGAGTGAAATTTTCCTAACGTGAGATCGAGCGACTCAACCCTCTACGACATTTTTTTCCCCCTTATAAGGGTGCCAATATTTACGAAGCCATATCCCCTTCGTATGGTTCTATCAGCGGTTCCACGTAGTAAAGGACAAAGAACGGAGAACGTGCTAGTAAGGAAAAACAGGGACAGTGAATCGATTCGTGAGTCGACTCATTGTTTTGTTTTGTTTTTTCATTTAAATGATTCGAACGTGAACGATTCGAAAGATCTGATTCACTAAAATACGATAAGTTGCGAATTAAATTCAGGATATAGATACGAGATAAATACTCTGGCACGTGAAAGAAATTATTAAGATGCTTTATTTATATGAATCTCAGGGTCCAGGACGAACTTGTGAACGCTGCTCGAGTCGCTCGCGTAGATAATTCATTCTTCTTCTTTTAGCCCTGAATTAAAAGTTCATTTTGTATATGTATATATTTTCTCCTACGATGCACTGAGAGGAATCCTATATTGGGAGGAAAAAAAAAAAAACAGCTCTACTACAAGATAGAGACAAGTTTTTGGACAGATCTTAGGTTCTTGTGAACGCAGCATGAGAGGTTGAGTTAATTCTGGACTGGATTTGGTTTGAAGAAAAAAAAAAAAAAAAAGAGAGAAAGAGAGAGAGAGAGAGAGAGAGAAAGCCGACACCTCAAGATCATCATGTGCAGAATGAATAAAAGTCAATACTGTTGAATGTCATGGCACTGAAGATCCAGAGATCCTGCTTTTGAAAAAAAAAGGATGCATGGTCGTGTTTAAATCCCTTCCATACTGCATATATCATGAAGGTTTGTAAAAGAGAACGCTTTATAGGTAGCCTTTAAACATAATGAATAAACCTGTTCCCTTTTATTAACTTTTATTTATTTACAATACACTAAGTCACAGGGAGGAAACACGCTTCTTCTTTTTATTTATTTATTTATTTTTTTATATTTTATTTATACGGACTATCTCGGACCCGGTCCCGCTGGAAATACTCTGCGTCTACTGTATAAAACATCTGCGATAATTAAAGGACTTTTCATGATAAAGTTGAGGTAAAAAGCTCTTGTGGAGACGCAGCCAGCGGTATCGCGAACGTCCGGGGAATCCTTAGTTAGCCGTCTTCTGAAAAGACACACTCACACACTCACACACATACACAAATACATACACACCCTACATCCAGCGCGGTCCGTCTTCCAGCGGCTTGGCGAGTTCAGCAAAACGTCGGAGTGTCCAGAGTGTCTCGAGGAACGTCTCTTTCTCTAACTAAACGAACTCGAGTGTGCAAAGACTCATGCTTTATCTCTACAGCACGGTTCTCTATAAAGGAATCGCTCTACATTCAGGCCGAGTGACCGTGGCGTCTGCGGCCATGTAGCGTCGCTGAAGGTAAACAGTTTTAAATAGAGATCTGTCTAAAGATTCAGTGCCATTGAACGAAAAAAAAAAATACAAATAAAAAGAAGACGTGGATGAGGTTTAGCATCGTTTCTACTACAGTATATTAAGAAGTTACGTAAGCCGTCGTTTATGTTTCGTGATCCTATAATCTATAATTTGCGGGTTTTTGTTACAGAAGAAATCTTAATGCATAAGAAGGTTCATGGCGAGTTAAGACGTTTCAGCTCGGGTGTTGGATCCGGACTCTGACTTCAGATTGTTCAGGATTTCACTTAAAGTTCTGCCTCGAACAAAATACATTAAGAGAGTCCTTTAAAAACAACAAAAAAAGCAACAACAAAAACAAATAATAATAATAATCTATTCAGACCCAGCCAAGAGAAGCCAATAATCCTTCATTTGAGGTCCAGTGGTTTTAAACAGGTAGTCTCTAAAGTCATGTCCAGGCCCCCGTGTCCTTCACTCGGCCCCGGGTTTTATTACACGTTCGCCGTACCTGCGTCGTCGTGCCGCGTGTCCTCTACGTGTCGGGTCTTAACAGGCACGCAGGCACGAGGAGGAGAAACGCGAGCTTGCGTCGACTCAGACGGCGAACTCGGAGCCGCCCTTCCGGGAGTGGACCATCAGGAGGCGCCGCAGTCTCAGTCCGGCGAAAGGGTTGAACCACAGGAGGGACGGCGGGCCTCCGAACACGGCCTTCATCCCGTCCCAGCGCACTCGCCGCTCCCACGTCGGCTTCTCGTTCTTCAGGCGCTCGATTTCCTACAGGGAGGGATGAAAGAGGTGACAGTTAGCCCCGCCCACCCGATGAGGCGTCTCCCCGACGTACAGACGGGAGAAACTCACAATCTTACAGAGACCCGACAGTGCGTTTTAAGATTTAAAAGCAAAAAAAAAAAAAAAAAAAAAAGCTGCATTTCCAAACTATGTGGGTGAGTCAAAAATTATCCGCACTCTGGCAGTAGATTTAATTTTAGTTTATAGAAACTGTAGAAATATTGATGTTTAGATTGCAATTCACTTGCCAGGCAGCAGAGGGCACCACATGACTGCTGCTTTCTAACCCAACTTTACAGTGCCTTGCAAAAGTATTCACCCCCCCTGGCATTTTTCATGTTCTGTTTTTCATTACAACTTGTACATTAAATGTTTTTTCTTTTTAAATCAGACTTTTATGTGATGGGTCTGCACAAAATAGTCTAAGTTGGTGAAGTGAAATGGGAAAATGTTTTTAACAAAAATTAAACATCTGAAAATTGGCATGTGCATATGTATTCTGCTATGAAGCCCCTCAAAAGTTCTAGTGTAACCAGTTACCTTCAGAAGTAAAATGATAATTAGTGAAATGAAGCCCACCTGTGTGCAATCTAAGTGTCACATTATCTGTCAGTATAAACAACTTTTCTGTAAGGCCAAAGAACCTGCAACACCACTAATCAAGAGACATCACACCATGAAGAACAAGGAGCTCTCCAAACACGTCAGGGACAAAGCTGTTGAGAAGTACAAGTCAGGGTTGGGTTATAAAAAAAAGAAATAAAAAAAACATCAAAATGTTTGATGATCATCCGGAGCACTATCGAATCCATCGTCTTTAAATGGAAAGAACATGGTACAACAACAAACCTGCCAAGAGAGGGGCCGCCAAGAGAGGGCATTAACCAGAGAGGCAGCACAGAGACCGAATCTAACCCTGGAGGAGCTGCAGAGTTCCACAGCAGAGACTGGTGTATCAGTGCAGGGGATCACAATAAGCCGTACAGCTGGGCTTTATGGACGAATGGCCAGAAAAAAGCCATAGTGTTAAAAATAAAAATACGAAGGCACGTTTGGAGTTTGCCAAAAGACATGTGGGCGACTTCACAATTGTTATGGAGGAAGATGCTCTGGTCAGATGAGACTAAAATGTAACTTTTCGGCCACCAAGGAAAACACTATGTCTGGCGCAAACCCAACACGTCCCATCACCGCAAGAACATCATCCGTACAGTGAAACATGGTGGCGGCAGCATCATGCTGTGGGGATGTTTTTCAGCAGCAGGGACTGGGAATCTGATCCGAGTCGAGGGAAAGATGGATGGTGGTAAATACAGGGATACAAGCGGAAACCGTCCAACATGAAGGAGCTGGAGCAGTTTCGCCTTGAGGAATGAGCAAAATTCCCGGTGGCAAGATGTGGCAAGCTCATAGAGGCTCATCCAAAGTGACTTGCAGCTGTAACTGCCGCAAAAGGTGGCTCTACTACTCTAAAGTACTGACTTTAGGGGGGGATGAATAGTTATGCACGCTGAATTTTTCTGGGGGTTTTTTTTGTCCTATTTGTTGTTTGCTTCACAATAAAAAAAAAAAATCACATCTTCAAAGTGGTAGGCCTGGTGAGTAAATGAAATGAAGCAAACCTTCAAACAATCTATTTTATTTCCAGGTTGTGAGGGGGGTGAATTGCCAAGGGGGGGGGGGGTGTGTGAATACTTTTACTTTTTCATAAGTATTATCCTAACTTTTTATCAAGTATTATTTACAAAACATTTTTCTCTCCCCACATTTTCTTTCTGCTGGAAGTAGGTTATGGAACTTGCCACGCCCTTCAGTGAAAATTATGAAACCAACAAAACGGCTAGAACGACCACAACAACAAAACGACTATTTTAAAAACGCCCTTCCGTAGGTGTCCTGATGTAGCCATTTTTTTCTCAATCTCTGATGATGATGATCTCTTTGTTCACCATTAGACTTTAATATTCTATTATGGCATGTTAAAACTAATTAATTATCCAGGACATGCACATTCTAAGATAAAGATTTGAGAAAAAAACATGCTTTAATCTAAAAATGTTTAATAAACGTGCAATTCTCGTCTGCAAATGAACTGTCAGCGCGCAAATAAGTAAATATTTACGCGCTCAGTATTAGTAATGTAAATTGTCTAAGTGATTAGTTGATGAGCGGTAGATGTTTCTCACCGTCTCGTCGTTGCAGATGGAGTGAATCTGGGTGCCGAACATGACGGCGGTGAAGGTGAGGAACAGCAGAGCCTCCAGACACAGGAAGATGAGGAGCATGACGGCCACCGGGGGGGAGAAATCACTGCACTCTGTAACACACACACACAGATATAACCTTATCACACAATAAAAATGCAGACGCTTGTGTAATAAAGTTTACTAATAGATTTACGATTTATAATGAGAGATAAATCAAGGCTGTATCATTCTCCGCTCTGATTGGTCAGAACGTGGTGATGCGTTTGTTTTCTGTAACAGAAGCTCTAACGGTAGTGCCAGCTTCAACCCAAAGCACAGCTTTCCATATAAACGCTTTAACACAGACTCGTGTCTGTGATTGACTGGAGGAGTGTCATGTGACACCAGATCACATGCTGCGCTTGGTTTTTAAGAGAGAAAACTAATATTATAAGGAACGGGCTACATTTAATTAATGATGTCCTTTTCATGTTGTGAAGCTGTTAAAGTTAAGGTATAAAACATTCGGATTATGAACTTATAATTGTAACAAAATTGAAAAAAAATTTAACATCGGATCGAGATATTTATAAAATCGTGATGCTTGTAGAATTACATCATTCATCTCCTGGGTAACATGATGACATCATCGGGTATCGGGAGGTGACTGGTGTCTCCCATGCATACTGACTACAGTTCTACCTCCTCCAGGACGCAGACCCGTTGTCTCTTCAGTTCTGCTTTAGGAAACTACTAGAGCGTCAAATATCTCTCAGTTCAATGACTTTCAGTACTGCTTTCACACTAGATGTTTTGCTTTCAACCTCTGATATTCTCTCTAATTTACTAGCGTCTAATTCCCACCTGACTCTCACTGCACCCCCTCATACACAACAGGAAGTAACACACTCGGAGGAAACCCTACACACCCATCCGCTTGCAGCTGCCCATCATTGGCCTGTGTTGCTGTGAATCGGGGGTGGGGGGGGGGTGAAGGGTGCTCGCACACGATGCGCTGTAACCATAGGAACGCAGTGCTGATGCGAGAGTGTGAGCATGCGGCCCCTCACCCCTGACGAAGCACGGATGATGGGATGATAGGTGGTGTTTTTATTCTATTGAGGAAAGCGGGACTCGCTCAAGATTGCAACCACTGTAACCATGACAACGCAATTTAAATTTTAAGTGAAAATATCATGACTATAGTCTGAAGTATTTCCAGTTAAAAGATTTGAAACGAGTCAAATATTCCATTATTGAATAGTTATAAATGAAGACATTTTGGTTTTCTCACGGAAAAATCGGAAAATATTTCCCCTCACTAAGCCATCGTTATTTTGCGGCGCAGTCCGAGCCAGTATCGGCTTCGCTCCTTAGATCGGATTTATTATAATCGCTTATAACGATTAAATACATACCAGGATGTCGTTCAAGCTTTAAAGGCGGATAATCACGCTGCTTGTGCAACACACTGAGAATTGTTCGTTCTTTATTGCATTACAGTGTTGAAATATTGACAATTAATAATTTCCAGACATACAGGGGCTTTTACTCCAGAAACGTTAACACCCCCCCCCCCCCCCCCCCCCCCCCCCACACGACCCACCGCTCCACTGGACGTTGACGCAGGTGAAGAAGTGGAACCCACTGAGGCAGAGGGCGTGCAGGGAGATCGACGCGATGTACATCTGCAAAGGACAAAGAACGAGACAAATACAATCAACACAGGAAAACATAAGCAGAAGAGACCGAGACGCTCTTACAAAGCACTGAGACGACGACAACAACAACAAAATCCCCACTGCAGCAATCGCTCACAGCCACGGCAGTGGTATTTAAATCTCAGTCCTGCATTTGACTAGCATATGCGCCGCTCGGGAGGAAGAGGACAGTGAAGCGTCTTACAGTGAAGAGCACGAAGTATCGCTGGTTGTTCTCTCCAACGCAGTTGTTCACCCAGGGACAGTGGTGGTCCATTTTCCTGATGCATCTCTTGCAGATGCTGGAACACATTCAGAAAAAACAAACAAAAAAAAAACAGAGAAGACATTTGAGAACTTTTGAGAAAAAAATATATTATAATGCACAAAATCAGAAGCGATATTCAGAATCAAAATACGAGCCCAAAAGCGGTCACGTGACCGACACGACCGGACCCGATTCGACCCGATCGGAAAAGAAAGAAAAAAAAAAAGAAAAAAAAAAACCCAGCTGCATTTAAATGGACAATATTTCTCATACTAATCTGATTGGACGCTGATCTGATGTGCGTTTTCATGCTCGGAGCGTTTAATCAGAACTTTTTCCACAACAGGACACGATTCACTAGCGCCGTACAGACTGGTGTGAAGACGTCCATCACTTCATCATGTGATGCTTAATAATGTGTTCCAATATTTATTGAAGAGATAGAGCTTTCTTTTAAACTTTTTTTCACATCACATGACATCATTACATCCCGCCCTGTCCCGTCCCATCATGTCCCGTCCCATCATGTCCCGTCCCGTCTCACCTGCAGTGATGAGCTCTCTCAGGTTTGATGCTGCAGCATTTCGGACATTTGTAAATGACCTCCCCGGGTTTCAGCTGTAGACTGTCCATGTACTCCTTAGTGGCGTTTCCCTTCGGTACAGCTCCCTAACACACACACACACACACACACATAAAAAGTATTCTCAGTGAAAAAAGACAAAGACACCACCTGAGACTGATTTATTAATGTGTGGAATAATAACAGGAACTAACTGGTTTTTGAAGGACATTAACTGGAAATGGATAAAATGGATTTAACACAAATCCAAGTTACACAAATCTAAGGGAGTTCAAGTCTCCCCTGCTATTCCCCTACTATACTAATGTACTTTTCTCATGACCGAAGCCATGATCGTACTGCCCGCCTGCTTCATGTCTGAAACACTGGCCTCCCAGGAACTCCTTTAATGGCAAAAATATGCTGCTATTGGAGCGAGGTCGGGACTGTACTGATCAAAGATTTGATCAAGAGTCCCGGTTTGACTTGAACTTCACCTTGTATGCAAATTGCTGTGATATAGGAGGGATAAAACAATTTGCGATGTGCTGTTACAGGAAAATAACCAACTTTGTGGTGAGAACGGTTCATCACACCATGCTGTTCCTAAAACGGGGTTTTATTCTTTGTTTAATACGCGCCTAAATTAATGAATAGTACTTTTATGAGTCTGAGCCATAAATTTTTAGAAACAAAACCTGAGTTTGATCAAATTCTTTAAAATGTCCCACAATCATAAAACAAATCATCTTAAAATAATTAAATCCTAATTACATTTTATTTTTCTCAACCATGGTCATGTGACCTGACCTCAGACGCTGCTCCAGACAAAAGGAGATCACTTAATCCTTCAGTAACATCTGTTGTCTCGGTCCACTTTTATACACACGTTACTGCCAATTAACATCATGAACATTACTCTTAGCTGACAAATCGAACAATTATTGCACATGACTCTCTGGGGAGATGAAACAACTTACCGTGTGTGTGTGTGTGTGTGTGTAAATACTCGAGCGAGCATGCAGTATTATTCTCAGTGTTTTAACAGCACTTATCTCTAAATAAACAGTGCGGTCGCTCTCACGCACACCTGATAATCCAAGGTCGTGTTGTGGAACCTGTATTGTATCATTTAATCCACATCATCCTTCAGCGACTATGCAAAACCTGGCACAGCGCAATATTTTACAGAGCGCCGGAGAAACGCGAAACCCAGATGCGGCTCGTTCCCGATGTGAATGTTTAGAATTGCAAATGTTTCCCGTCCTGCCTTTTTCTCCCTCGGCTTTAAACCGAGTCTGACTTTAAAACCAAAAAAAAAAAAGATCTCATACGGAATTTATGTTTGATGTTTGACCTACCAAAGAACAGACAGCACAGTTTTGTGGATATGCACGCGCAAATGGTGTTTATGTGTAATCTGAACACTCCCTAAAGTCAAAGCGGGCAGGGAGCCTTTAATCATTAAAAAAGGAAATCTCCAGAACGATCCTCCTGAGAGACGCCAGTGCTACACAGGAAGTTACTCCAGCTAGATAACACTGTGTAAGGGGAATTATCATTCCTCAAGAGCCAAACATCAAACAATGTGATACATTACAGCTTAATCAGGCTTCGTTAATTAAACCGCTTGACGATGTGGCAGAGCACACATTTAAAATGAACATTTAATAGAAGTGGATTTACAGTACAGTCATTTCTTTAGAGTTTTAATTCTATCGAGCATTTCACAAGTCACTCTTCAAGACGTCTTTGTCCCTCGTGAAGATCATCAGACGAGCGCGTGACTAAACTTTAAGGTTGCATCACCATCATCCACTAACAGACATTTTGAAAAACGTAAAGTGGGAACTTGGAATGATGCAATTTCCCAAAGGGAAAAAAAGGAACAATCTGATCATTTTACAATTCTGATAAATTGTAATTCTGATAATAATCAGGGACAATTCGGGATCATTTTGATTTACATTTCAGTATTTGGCAGACACCCTCATCCAGAGCGTCTTACATTTACTTTTATTTTTAATCTAATTATACATCTGAGCAGTTGAGTTGGCTCAAAAAATATTTGTATTATTTTTATTTATCATTTATTATAAAATATTTATATTTATTAGTATTAAAATAAGCTGTCTGTTTTCTTTTGATTTATTAAAACTGCTTTCCGATAATGATCAAGCGCTAAACAAATAAAACTGAACTGAATTAAATTAAATTAAATTGAATACATTCGGAAAAAAAAAAAACCGCTATCCGCCCTCTTCTGTATATATGAGCTGCATATAGGTGCCTGGCATCAAAGGGAATTACGCGACAGCCTTCGCCATCCCTGGTTTGTAGTTGTGGGGGAGTGGCCTAATGATGGGTGGGAGTGGGCTACAATTGGAGAAAATCGGGGGAAAAAATACAGAGAAACAAAATCATCAAAAAGAAGGAAAGAGCTGACGGTCGCGTATGACTGGCGTACGACAGAAGAAAAGTGTCGAGCGCTAGCAGTGAAGACACTTTGCTCCTCATGAAGCTCAGCATGTTCCTAACCTTCACATTAAAGAGACGTACGCTCTCCTCTGGCTCAGCGCCGACACTGTAACTCTTACCGGGTCGGTCAGCATGGTGCGCAGGTGCGATGCTAGCGCCAGCACGGCCAGGAAGTTGAACACCACGCCGTTGATGAGCGTGTACCAGAAGTTTTTGGAGGGCAGAAGCATGACGAAGTTCACCACGAATTCCGCGTACATCACTAGGAACCAGGTCATGGACGCGCACACCATGCCGCAGCCGTCCTGGATGAACCAGACTCGGCCCGCGGACACCTCCTCCTCCCCGCCGGACAGCAGCGGGTGGTGCTGCTCCACATCCCGCAGCCGGTGCCCTGAAGTCTGCATTCTGCTCTACCTGCACGAGATGAAACAAACAAAAACTTCAGGGGAAGTTCGATTCCAGATGAAACAAACTAAAACTTCAGGGGAAGTTCGATTCAGATCGCTGATTCATTTTCCAGACCACCAGTCCTGAGTGTAGTTACAGGTTTGCATTAGAGACACATAGGGGCAAAAGCAAAGAGACACATGTGGGGGGCAAAAGCAAAAAGACACACAGGGACAAGAAAAAGAGACACATGAGGGCAAAAGCAAAGAAAGAGACACAAGGTCAAAAGCAAAAAAAAAAGGGGGGGGGCAAAACCAAAAAGACACATTGGGACGAAAGAAAAGAGACACATGAGGGCAAAAGCAAAGAAACACTGGGGAGTATAAGCAAAGAGACACACAGGGGACAAAAGCAAAGAGACACACAGGGGACAAAAGCAAAGAGACACACAGAGGACAAAAGCAAAGAGACACACAGAGGACAAAAGCAAAGAGACACACAGAGG
>JAQMYI010000038.1:29074832-29086629 GCA_030014275.1 Clariallabes melas
CCCTAGTGACGGGGAGGAATTGGCCACGACTAAATTAGGGGAGAAAAAAAAAAAAAAAAAAAAAAGAAATGGTCTTTCATGGTAAAACTATCAATGCATGTCCCAATTTTTTTTTTTTCGGTAAAAAAAAAGGACTACAATATAGAACTGTTCCAAATGGTTGAGATGGTGCTTCATGGTAAAAGTTGTTTGTTTTTGTCTTTCGGCTGCTCCCGTTGAGGGATCGCCCCAGCGGACCATTTGATCTGCACAACAACTCGGCATAGTGTATCAATGTACAAAAAAAAAATACATACTGTATGTATATATGAGGGGTGTTCAAGTCAAACCGGGACTTTTGATTGTCAAAAATAACAGAACACAATTATAAGAGTAAAAACTCCTTTATTTCTCTATTAAATTCCCTGCTACACTAAGGCACAAACGTCCTGCTTCACATCTGAAACGCTGGACTCCCAAGAACTCCATAAATGGAGCGAGTTCAGGACTGTCCAGAGGATGTGGAAATAACTCCCAGCCGAGTTGTTGTAATATGTGTAATGTGCAAGTACTGGTCCCACAGACAGGTGCGTCCTTTCATGCGACTTGTTTACTCAACTACTCAACTTTCCTGTAATTAGTGAATTTGTTCTATAGGTTCTTGAGGAGACTTAAATTGGTTTATCAGTACTAAATGTAATTTTTCTCTATAGTCATCTTAACGCTTTCAGATTTTGGAAGGCAGTGCTGGTGGGGTGGCACAGCTGGCAAATGTGGTTTAGGAAGCTGGCTCAAGGAGGCCTGCAGGGACATGCTGTTTTTCTCTCCATGGGGCGATAGTTGGGATGGCATCCTGTTCTGCCTGAGCGCAGCAGGTTAATGTGGAGCTCTTTCCCCCTGTGCAGAGTAAACCTTCAGGGCGTCTCAGCACACGCTGACTCTTAGTCATCACGACTTTAATTGTTACCAGAGAACTGTGCCACCCGAACTCATTAGGGAAGGTGGTACGGGTTCTTCGTAATAAAACTTAACAACACTAACACGTCGGTGGAAACACGGAGAGATTAAAAACAATGATTAGTGAAACAGAGAGAGTTCAACTAATGCCATGTAAGGATGGTGATTCTTTGTGTATGATAATTATCTGAGATTTTTAGAGATAGGAGCCTTGATACACTGATTTCCTTGGAATTATATTTCCTTTCCAGGCGTCAATTACATCAATTATTCCAGGCGTCAATTATTAATATTTAATATTATTATTAATTTATTAAACAATGACACACTATACTAGAGGCAAGGTGGTTCAGTGGTTAACCTCACACTTCCAGGGTTGGGTGTTTCTATGCATGTTTGGATGTTTGGTGAGTTTGCATGTTTGGTGGGTTTCCTCCAGGTACTCCAGTTTCCCACACACACAGTCAAGGACACATTGGGGGGTGGGACACATTGGTAGCCTCCTGCCTTGTGCCCTGTGCTCCCTGAGATAACATCCAGGTATCCAGTGACTGAATTACACTGTTTATCCATACTTACAGTTAATATTAAAATGGATAATATGGGGTAGCAATGTCTGTACCGCATGATCCTGTATACAGGGTCACTGTCCCAGGAGAGTTAGGACATGAGACAGGGTACACCCGGACAGCGTGCCAATCCATTGCAGAGCACACGCACATCACACACTCACTCACACACTATGGGCAATTTGGGAAACGCCATTTTACCCAGCCTGCATGTCTTTGGACTGTGAGAGGAAAACAGGAGTACAAAGAGAAAACTCACCAAGCTTAGGGAGAACATACAAACTCCATGCACACAGATCCTGAGGAGGGAATCGAACCCAGACCCTGAAGATGCAAGTAATAACCATTACATCACCCTGCTGTCACTTTTTATCCTTATTTACAGTTAATATTAAACTGGATAAAATGTGTTAACAACTAAAATATTATTTTTTATTATAATGATCCTTTGCATACCTCAGCATTTAAATGTGCTTATAATACAACTGACTGGTGTTCTTAAAGGGAAAATTATTATTGCAATTTTAACATTTTTGTTAATTTATATTCTCTAATGGTTAATATTAGCACAAACACTGACAAATAAAATTAAGCATTTCAAAACACTTTTTAAAACTGTAACTTAGCTATATTAAAATAAAATCAAATAATTGTCTAATTAAAAGCACACATTTGATGCAGTGCACATTAAACGTACGTATCTCAATTTATTACTTCCCATCTTGTCTTTTTTCTCCCTCTCTCTCTCTGTTGCCTCTCTCACACACACACACACACACACAGACACGACGCATGAACATGGTGCTGCTGCTGTGAAATATGCGCACACTCCTACAGTTGTCGCTTTAACGCGGGGTGTTTGGCTGACGTGTCCACCAACCAATCACCATGCGTGTGTAAACCCATTCTTTTCGATCAGCCAATCAGCTTTTTTTTTAGCATTCCAGGGTTATCATCTCGTGAACGCGAGATTGACTGGATGTGCCAGTGATGCGCGTCCACGTGAGGAGCTCCTCGGGTATTTATTTAACGGAGAGCTGCTGTGGTAGGAGTGAGAGCATCATCTCCAAAACAATGAGGAAATAACGGGAGCGTTATATAGAAAGCAAGACCAAGCACAGGGCAGGTTTATATCATTATTATAATTATTATTGCGCAGATTATTGCATGTTTTTGTCCATCAGAACAAAGAAGGATGTATACGTACGAGGATGTTTTTGGGAGACAGTGAGGAGGATGGGTTGCGTGTTTTGATCCAGGGATTATTTAGGATGATGATGATGATGATGATGATGTTGGGGGAATATTGAAGTTTTTTTTTTTGGTGATGGGAATGAACGCGTAATGCGTAAACGCGTAAACGCACTATAGGGCAGGGAGGGGTACAGGGTAAGGTAGGGTAAGGTAGGCCACTGGCGCCGACTTTAATCTCCGAGGGCAAAAGTAAATCTGTTTAGAGTATCCGCTGTCTCATCAGGACCGAACATGTCTGGAGAGAAATTGCCCGTGACGCGGGCGCTGAGTGGATTCGCGTGGCCGTGGCGCTGCCGTGGAAACTAAACCCCAGCGCAGAGGAGGCGCAGCCCGACTTCTCACCTTTTCTCTCTCCACGATCATGGGCAAAGACGAGTGCAAGACCATGCTGGACGCTTTAAACAAGGTGACCGCGTGTTACCGGCACCTGGTGTCCGCTCTGGGCAGCACCTCGGACTCGCAGAACCTGCGCGAAGAGCTGAAAAAGACGCGCCGGAAAGCGCAGGAGCTGGCGGCGGCGAACCGGACCCGACTCACGGCGCTGCTCAAAGACAAGAGCATCAGCAACGACGACCGCGCCGAGTACGAGCGCCTCTGGGTGCTGTTCACCAGCAGCATGGAGGTCCTCGAGGTGGACATGCGGAGGTCGCTGGAGATCGGGCAGGATTTCCCGCTCAAAGTGCCCACGCGTCATTTCATCCAAACCGGCATGACCGGCAGCACGTGCACGGTGGCGGCCCGCGCCATGAGCCTGCAGAACATGAAGTACGACTCGGACCCCGGAATGATGGACATGGAAGACCTGAAAGACCTGGAGGCCGAGATCTCTCAGCTCGACCAGATGATGGAGGAGATGGAGATGAAGGTGCAGGTGGCACCGTGGGCGGTGGAGGCCAAGCAGGAAGCAGGAGCCGAACTCAAATCCACAGTCAGCGTGGGAAACTCGTCGGTGGGGGTCATTTCCATCTGCGAAGAGGAACCCAAGGACGGGGGCGAAGGCGAAGCCGGTGTCATGAGGATCTTCGCAGGCATCATATTCACTGTGGTTTTACTCATCGCAGGCATTCTCGGATATCTGGTCGTCAATCTTTGAAGTGGGATCTGATCAGGACTGTGAGAACAAAACAAAAAAAAAAAACACCTGAAGGATTTACTTTAGTCCACATATCTACATATTCACCTGGCACTGGCACTGTGTGTGTGTGTGTGTGTGTGTGGCTTGGACCTAAAAAACTGAAAAGCACATTCAGTAGCAGTGTTAAACAGAGGCTGATTGCTTTTGTGGTTATGTATAATGAACCTGTGGGCCAGATTCTAACTCAGTATTAATACACTGTACGAAAAAAAAAAAAGGTTGTACATTTTACAGTAAATTCTCCAGTTTACACCTGTAAGACATGTTTAGAGTAAAGCACTGTGATGTCTTACGTAGTATCAAAGCCGTGGGTCTGTGATGTGTGTGCGGTTTACAGTTGGCGCAGATGAGATTTGAGCATACGACCTCCTAAACTGTAACTAAAGACTTAAATACTGAGCTTGGTTCATTAAAATTTTTCACATGTATGTATTTATTGATTTTACATTATTTTATCTATTTTATTGGTTTTACATTATTTGATAAAACACAGTACCTCCCCCGTCAACCACATACACATACACACATAACAACATCCTACTCTCAGCAACACAAAGAATCCCTGACAGAGATGACAAAAGATCATGAATTTCAAAAAGGGTGTCCAGATCGTGTTTTTTTAAATCCCACATCAATTGTAAATTGCTTATCGCTTACAGTTTACAGTTGTTTTCTGTAAGTGTTACAGTAATTTTACTGGTCACCCTGCTGCCAGTAAAATTCTGTCAATTCTGCAGCCATTATTTTAACAGTAAAGAATGACTATTAGATACATTTGGATGATGTAGTGGATTTACTGGTTGTGAATGAAATACCATAAAATCCATCACATCTCAGTTTGTGCAAAAGCACCATTCAGCTTATCGGGGCTCTTGAGAACCTTTGAGAAAGCATGATTTTAAAGGGATATTAAAGTTGGCTATACACTATGCTCCTCTCTATATAGTCAGTAGATTAGATTGTCCTTTTCTTTAGTTTTCTGGTTCAGGGGTGTCAAAGTCATAAGCCGTATGTGGCCGAGCTTGGACCAAAAACAGATTTATTTGAAATCCACACTGAATGCACAATAAACATACAGGGCTGGTATATGATTTCTACTTAGAAAAAAATATTTCTAAATTGTAGGTTTACTATACTGTGTCTTGCATAACTTAGTGTTAAAACCATGGCACTTTATTGGCAATATTTTTCATTTTTAATGTTTTTCAGCTAGCTAATACAAATATTTTATGTCTTTAGCACATTCTATTAGTATGAATTTATGACCCTGAGCTTATTGTTCAATGTTGTCCCTCAAAAAGAAACTCTTATTTTTGGGCTTTTTTTTTTCATAAATCAATTGCACAGCAATTTTTAGTAACCTGAACAGTATAAAGCGATTTCTCATGAATGACATATTATATGGATTACATGTTATTTCTTTCTTTCTTTCTTTTTCAAATTTTATGAATGAAAAGTTATTCATACAATTTAAGACATTTGTTTGTTAATTCGTTTATCTGAACAATTTTTAGCCATTCAATGTTAATTTTTTTTAATGCAATTTAAGAAATGGACACTCGTTTTTAGCTGCTAATTCAACTTTAGGCATTTTTAACTGTTTAGTTTTTTAGTTGTAAATTGTACATTGCTTCTGATAATGCAGTAATGTCTTAAATCATAAGTCACTAAGCACTCTTAAAGAGGTCACTGGAACGGTCCCAGCTTACTGGGGGTATCTTTGACACCCCGGCTCTAGCCTTTGCCCCTTGGACACCACAGATTAGTAATTTAATAGAACTACATTTCTACACCTAACAGATATCCCCTTAGGCTCAAACGCAGCTTTTCTATCTTTAGCTGTCTGCTTTACAGTTACACAGATTAACAGTGTTAGCCTATGCGTCTTTACTGGAGCCAGTATTTCAGACTTCTCATCGTGCCCACACATCATATCAGTGTGTTAGTCGTGCCTCATTCCTACCGCAGGCCCATTTAGGATGCGATGTGATTTTAGGCATTTCACCTTCCACACACTGTAAAAGCAGCGACTGTATAGTGAAACTGTACATAATGAATATTAATGTTGAAATAGTGTACATACAATTGAATATATTTATATCAATAAATTATTTAAACAAATGTCTGACAGTGTAATATATGCAGCATGTATGTGCGCGCTTTGAGTTATTTTCTTTTGTCTATTATGGACAGCCTAGTAGTTTTTCCTAGGTATACTCAGAGAAAGGTGGTGTCAAAAATGAACAGGGAATGACCGATTATTAATGTCTTATGAATGTATGTGACTTATATTAATGTGCTTCTTTTTTCTATTTAACAGATTACTGATTACATGACTGGTACGCTAGACGTTAAATTCAACTAAATGCTAATAATAAGCATAAGCAATTGTTCATATAATTTGTCTTAATTTAAAACTTTGTAAGGTGAAGTTAATTCAATATATTTTAAAGTCTCAAGTTTCAGGACTTTGTAACATTCTCAAGGATTTCAGGCACTTGGAAGTGTTTTTGTCTTATTTATAACTCTCAAAGATAACTCTGGACTGGTTCTAGCTCTCTGGACTAGTTACATCATCATATATATTTTTTCTAGTTTGTTAGTATATTGTGTGCACATATTGTGTACAGCCTACTCAAACAAGAAAATAAATAAATAAATCATACCCTAGAAACATATGGGAAAGAATTAACTAAATTGTTCTATATGTCAGGTTCATGTGAGATGTGCACACGTCCTGAACAAGGCCCTGTATACTGTATATTACCTTCATAAGAGAGAAAAGTGAGACTGGAGAACGAGTAATTACAGTAATTGCTGCAATAAAATTAATGAGAACAGAACCTAGTTGGTTGAGTTAGTTTTTACAGATATATTAAAATAATGAATGCAAGTATTAATATATAAAAAGTATGATTTAAGATTTGACATGAAGCAATAATGTAGTCATAGTGAAAATGCTGTATTAGTGATATAAGAGAAATAAAAAATATGGATATGGGCCACATTACACCATCCAGTCATTGATTAGTTTCCAATAATATTGCCTTTGTAACACTGAAGAACTGAAGAACTGATGAAGTCTCTCAGACGAGTGGCGGAACATCTTCATCACGATAACAACCTCCCTGACTTGGCTTTATACCAAACAAGTCCATGACCTGGATGAATAAAAGCCTCCATAAATATGTAATCAACAATGTTTTTAGCTTCTGCATGGACGATCTGCACAAAGAGCAAACAGAATATTGAGCATGAATCTTTGAGCCAATAAAAGGGAAAAAATATAATGTCAAATATATTTTTAAAATATGGTAGAGATATTCTGCACCATGCTTCATGGTTAGCACAATCCCCTTGCACCTCCAGGGTCCAGGTTCGATTCCTGGCCAGGTTTAATTTTCGCTTCTGTGTGATCAATGTACAGAACAAAGTGAAATACATGCATATATATCTTTTAAATGGTACAAGTTAATTTAATTTATCTGTGTTGAATTTACAGATAGTATGGAATAAGTGTTTAAAATATTGTATGTTACTTTATTCTTAATGGCAATTTTAAAGGAATTGCATAAAAGTGAATTTTTGCATGAGACAAAATGACCACAAGTAATACAACAAAAAAAATAATTTCACTTTCAGGTAACTAAATTAGTCAAATGCTATAAAGCTTATAAGAACACATTGAATATTAGACAAGAGATCTTGTGAAAATAGCTTAAGCATTGCTTGTCAAGATACATCGAGTTTGCTAAATATCTAGAATTAGCAAGTGAAGCTGACCTTAGATCATTTTAATTAGATTTTATTTTAAAAATCAGTTTTTAATTGTTAATTGCAACTAAAGAAAATGTCTATGACAAAAAGTAAATATATTTACCATTTTCATGGGCATTGAACATAACTGAATGAAAGAGACGTGGTATTTTGTACCACCACCGAAATGTGACAAAAAAAAGGTAAAAATAAAACAGATTCACCTTCAAGCAGCCAAATCACTCAAGTTTCTTTAACTGTCTCAAGTAAACTTTTTTATAAAGAAAAGAAAAAAAAATAAACATTCCACAAACATTAAATATGTATTAGACTAGAATGCTGGTGACTGCTTAGCTAAGTCAGTAGCTAGTATTAGCAGACTAATCTGAGGTAAATTGTTTACATGTTATAAATTGTTATCAATTAATTGCATTTAATAAATATTTTTAAAAAATGTATTACTTAATTCTTAATGGCTCACAACAAAAGCAAATACATTCAACATTTATGTGAATATGTAACACTCACGATATACATTTTAGCTAGCATTAGCTCAGGCAAACCTGAGGTCATTGGAAAAATATATTTAAAATTTAATTATTTTGCTATTTATCAAAACAAGCAGATTATATTAAAATCAGCTTGGGAATAGAATAAAGTCTAGTAGCAATAAGACTATTTATGATATAACTTCACTTCTGTTCATTCTTCTGAGCAATAGTAAACGTAAATCTGCGCCAGGGTTTAAACAGGAGAGGTGAGCGATTCTTAATCATTTCACATAAAAATATGTATATATATTTAATTTCACACACTCTTCTTTGTTTTGCTTCATATTTGCTTAAGGCAATTTTAATATCTGATTTCCCAAGTGCACTGAGAGTGAGGGATTGAGTGATTGCCATGGTTACAGCATCAAGCACCTATCTTCCCTCCAGCAGAGGCGAATGGAGTTTGAGCATCAAAGACTCATTAGAGTGCTCATGGGGAAAACTTGGACAAGATGAGGAACACTCGCTCAGCAATGGGACACGAGAACTCATGGTAATTAGTAATAGTAGTGTGAGTAGTATTAGTAGTAGTTGGCTCGAGATGACTAGACCTGCGATCTAATCCTGAAGTTATTTTTCCAAGACACTCCATCAGTTCATCAGAATTCATCTCAGAACTGATGAAGTCTCTCAGACGAGTGGCGGAACATCTTCATCACGATAACAACCTCCCTGACTTGGCTTTATACCAAACAAGTCCATGACCTGGATGAATAAAAGCCTCCATAAATATGTAATCAACAATGTTTTTAGCTTCTGCATGGACGATCTGCACAAAGAGCAAACAGAATATTGAGCATGAATCTTTGAGCCAATAAAAGGGAAAAAATATAATGTCAAATATATTTTTTAAATATGGTAGAGATATTCTGCACCATGCTTCATGGTTAGCACAATCCCCTTGCACCTCTAGGGTCCAGGTTCGATTCCTGGCCAGGTTTAATTTTCGCTTCTGTGTGCATGGAGTTTGCATGTTCTCCCCATGCTTGGTGAGTTTCCCCTGGGTATTCTGGTTTCATCATAGTCCAAAGACATGCAGATAAGGCTAATTGGCATTCCTAAATTGCATTCCTAATATTGTATGTGTGTGCGCTGCGATGGATTGGCAGGCTGTCCAGGGTGTACCCTACCTTGTGCCCAAAATTTCCTGGGATGGGATAGGTTTTGGGCCCTCCATGACCCTGTATGCAGGATTAAGCGGTATAGACGATGAGTGAGTGAGTGAGATATTCTGTACCAAAAAATGTTTAAACAAAATTAAAAGGATTTGTTTTTCCAAGTTTTTCGTCTGGGTATTTCCAGGTGTATTGCATCACCATATGTGAAAAAATTAAATGTATTACTTTTTTACTTAAAGTATCCTGAAACCTTGTTCCCAGGGGAGCTAATGCTCAATTTCCACATTGTGATCTAATGGCTTATCCATGTTTACATATAGTCACAGATAGCTATTGTGCTAACTACATTGTGTAACATACTGCAGATGATGAAATGGCTCAATTCTCAATAGTAGTTATATTGTACCTACTGTACACTGATGAACTTGATTGGAAGCGAAACTAAGCCCACTTGATTGAAATTTTGAAGGTCTAAATACAAGAATAAGGAGTAAAATGTCATGAAATATCCTGCCCAAAGTCACAATTTCATAAGCAAAGAAAACACTAAATTACTGCAAATGGGAGAAGAAATGTCCAACACATGGTTAGAACCTGAATTGTCAACTTTATTGAAGAAATGTTTTAAATTTTAAATGATTACCCACAATTAAGTCAGCTATTATAATACTGTAAATGGGAATTGGTGGCTCAGTGGTAGGTTTCTCGTCTACCGTGTAGAAGGCACGGGTTCGAGGCACCGGTTTCCAGCCAATGCCCAACCCCCAGCCACTGGATGCAGTGCCGGTCCCAAGCCCGGATAAAATGGGAGGGTTGCGTCAGGAAAAACATTCGACGTAAAACCTGTGCCAAGTTGTACGGATCAATTGGTCCGCTGTGATGAACCATTAACGGGGGTAGCTCAGTAGTTAAGGTGATGGACTGCTAATCAGGAGGTCCCCATTTCAAGCCGCGACGCCGCCAACATGACAATATTGAACCCTTGAGCATTGTCCTTTACTTCCAAGTGCTCAGAGACAATCGGGCATCGAGCTGGGAACTCAACCCCATAAGTAACCACCACAGAAATGAATATATCTCCAGGATGGGGACTATCCATTGCCTGTTGTGCCGAATGAATATCAAAATGTGTACTAAAGATAATATGATGCCTATGACTTTTGCAGTGATACAGTAAATAAACTAAACAAAAATTTCGGCCTCTTTTACGTGAGGTTTAAATCCATGACCTATATTTTCCACAATAAATTTGTTTCTTTCTGCACTTCAAATTGTTGTATAAAGTCTGTACGGACTCAGATAGCACCGTAAGAGAAGCAATCATTTAAGCCAAGGCTAAAAGTTTAGTTAATTAGTCTCCCTGCTGTGGCTTGTGACTCATGAGTTCATACTGACTGGAGTGAGGGCTTGTTAGGGGCAAGAAAATCAATGACATTTAAAGGCCAAGGCACACCTCCAACAGATAACTAGCATTTACAGTGCCAGAATGAAGGGAAAATATATATTTTTGGAATGTTATTATTAATATTATGACTTGGTGATATCCATTTTTATGAATACACGAGACCATATGCAAAGATTCAGATCTTAATTGTTAATTTCTTAGTTAAAGTTTATTTGACAGAAATGGCCATCTTTATAAAATCAGCAGTTTCCATGGTGGAATAAATCAACATAAGGTCATAAGGGAATAAATAATTCATTTTGCAAAATCATTTCCAAAACCTGATTCCTTTTTAGTCTATCTATTTTCAGAAGTACATTGCAAAATGAATAACAAATTTGCAAATTATAAAGCTCAATTCTTCCCTATTTTTTTATGTGTGCATAGAAAATTTATACAAGGGGTGTTCAAGTTAAACTGGGACTTTTGATTGTGCAGAATAACACAACACAGTAATATTTTTCTATATAATCTCCTGTTACACTTATGCACTTATCCCAGTGTTTCACTAGTGTTTGCATATCATCAAAGCAGAAAGTTTTCTTAGAGCACCGGAGCAATGATCAGTCTGCCTGCTTCATGTCTGAAACGCTGGCCTCCCAGGAACTCCTTTAATGACCCAAACATGCGGGAATGGCTTGGTTAATGTTACCATCGATTATCAAGTCAGGCATTCCACTCATTGATTGTTCACAGGAACGACTGATGTGGGCTCTGAGCTGTCAATCATGAACGTACGGCATCCTTTAAAAGGTCGCCGTACGTTGCACCATTCAAATATTTTACTGTTAGAGTCTCATCACTGTACTGTGCTAGCTAGCAGTCTTCCGGAATTTCATCCAGAAAGTCCTGGTTTGTTTTTAATGTCTCTCATATACAGTATTATACAAAATTTTAAAAGCTTCATGTACTAAAATTCTCATAATAAGACCAAAAAGAACCAATTTCTGTGAAATAACAATGACACCTCTATAATTTTTTTTTAATAAATGGAAAACTTGGAAGTCTTGGAATGGAATCTCTTAAACCCCCCC
>JAQMYI010000038.1:29100750-29110992 GCA_030014275.1 Clariallabes melas
TTGTCGCGCGCGCATTTCAAAATAAAAGTCCGGTATAAGCAAAATAAGTTAAAAATTAAACTTTTGTTGTTTTTTTTGACCACACACTCCGTGACCCACTGAAAATGTTCCCGCGACCCACTTTTGGGTCGCGACCCACCAGTTGAGAGACACTGGTTTAGAGTGCATCATATCCATACCAACAGTTATAAACAGGGGTGAAAGTAGTTTTAAATGCTTACCAGTCTTATCTAGCCAAGAGGTGAGGAGAATACACCATGGACGTGGAGGACAGTCCAGTAAATCTCACAAGTTTCTCTTTTTATATTTTGATTTATTCTGCTTTAGAATATCAGCTCTGTTGGAGCCCCTAATAGTTTTAAATGGCAAGCTAGTGAGATATGTAGGGTTTTAGCGATTTGGGATTCAGCCTTGTGTTAGAGCTAGTTAGCTTTGTAACTGTAAATAAAAGAACACGGACGGTTCGGATGCGATTCTGAAAGACTTGGATGCAATTAAGGAGTCAAAGTTTTTATTTTTATTTTTTATTTTTTTTAAGGTGACAATGATATCAGATGTGTTTTTTTGCTGAAAGTGCTTCTGTAACTGGTTTTGAACTGAATTTTTTGTTAGGCAGCTGTTGGCAGTTAGTGTAATTAACAATTATTGGAACACCTGGGACACGGAGTTGAGCATCCCAGTGGCGTTACTGTTCATTATCAGCACTCGTGGAATGCCTCTCACCCAATCAGATTGCTTGGAACTAACTGGTCGGATGTAACTGGTGTACTGTATAATATGTATTTATTCTAATTGGACAGAAGGTTTTACTATAAAAAGACAAAAACATCCATTTCACTAAACAAATGGTATATAGTGATTTCAGTTGTATAAAAGGAATAAAACACTGTTATAATAATATGCTGTTATAATAATAATCAATCTCTAACCGCTAACAGTAACTCTGCCTCACCCCCTCACACTGACGTTAATTGTTTTTCTATAACAGCACACCTCCAAGTGTCCCCCCCCCCTTTTTTTTCCCCCACTATTTCCATAGTGTAGTGGTTTAAACTTGTCTCGTCAAGTGTTTATCTGTAACCTTGTTGCATTTGCAGCTTTTTGTGTATCCAGGATCAGAATTTATTTCATCCCACTTCATTTTCCATTTCCATTTCTTTTTCTGACTGCCCTAGCACTGCTGTATGAGCTGAAAGTGCCGAGATGGGACTTCCAGACGGGCAGACAGCTGCGCACCAGCCCTCTTTATGACCGCCTGGACACGCAGGGGGCTCGCTGGATGGAGAAGCACGGCTTTGAGCGGGCCAAGTACTTCGTTCCTCCGGGAAAGGGTGAGAATTTGTTTGAGGAATCTTGTCCTTGTTATTTTTCCTAGCAGCAACACAATATACAATACAATACAGTCCCTGACTTACGAACATTCAAGTTACGAATTTCCGCATATACAAGCGCATCGCGGCTCTACGAACATTTGTAGATGCAAACAAATCGTGGAAGTAGCTCGCGTGTATTGTACAAAAGAAATAGACTGTATATAATGGACTGTATTCTATAAGTGAATGTATAAAATATCCCAAAAAATAAACACCATGTATCGATGTCTCCTCCTTCTGGGTTGAATTTAACCAAGGTCAGCTGACTCATTAATCATATTTAAAAAGGCTTACATGGGGTTATGACTTTTGGCCACATGTTGGCAGTGTGGAGAAAGGGGACAGATGCACCGCTTCGATTTAGTCTAGTGGATTGGTATGCTTTACATTGTCTATTGTAAAGTGTCAAAGGCGTATAAAACATATTTTGTCGGACTTGAGAACAAATCCGACTTACGAACGTGCTCCTGGAATTGGACTCATTCGTAAGTCGGAGACTACCTGTACTGTTCTAATCTAGTCCGATTAAACATGGATAGCACACTTGTAATATTCTTGTCTTCCAAGTATGAATTGTACTTTATATGTGGTCTGTTTGTGCATCAAGTGTGCATCCAGTGTTTAGTAGTTTTTCTCAACTCGTATACAGTGCTATGCAAAATTATCATGCTTAATGAAAACCTTTAAAAAGAAATCAGACAATTTTCTTATAAAACTTGATAAATTGCATGTAAGACTGCTGGTGTTGTCACACCAAGTATTAACTGTCCTTCGATTAGTATTGTTTAACTTCTCTAGCGCACTCCCTGACCAAAAATAGTTTCACAAGAGTCAAATTATTGGCCCGGATCAAGTTAATATTTTTTAATAGCAGGAATTTAGTTAACTCGTTGTCCAAGAACCTTTTGTTAGAACCAGGAGGAATAGTCCTGAACTGTCACGGTCGGAGGTCACTTAAACGCTTGGTGAAATTGCATCTTAAAACATTTACAAAAGAAATGAGAGCTGATTTTAATTGTGAAAGTACGAGCATTTCCATACACACACACACACACACACACACACACACACACACACACACACACACAATATGATGAGAAGTCTCAGGATTAAGACTAAACAGCTGTGTGTCCAGAGGAAAACCTCTAGTTAGTGAGACTCATCAGAAAAAAAAAAGACTTCAGATCGTAAGTTAGTATAAAGATTGAACTTTAGAGCGATGGAAAAAGGTCATGTAGTGTGATGAGTCCAGATCGAGTCTGTTACAGAGCGGTGGGTGAGTCAGGGGAAGAAGTGAAGTGCATCCATCATGCATAATGTGGTCACTGTACAAGTCTCTGGAGGCAGTGTTATGATCTGGGGTTATGACCAGGTCTAGGTTCAGCAGCGTTATGTTGCAGTATAATGAAGCCAGATGTCTTCCATCATAAGGGGATCATCATTATTTTTGAGAGCATCTTTGATTTACAGCATTTTTTGTCCCTCCCCTTTACTTTAATACAGATTTGCTGGCCCTGGATCAGAGTAAAACCTTTTACAAGCCAGACTGGTTCGACATCGTTGGTGCTGAGGTGAAGTGCTGTAAGGAGGCGGTGTGTGTCATCGACATGTCATCCTTCACCAAGTTTGAGCTCACAGTGAGTAAATGTAGGAGTGTATGATATTATTGTTGTTTTTATTTTTTTAAGCCTCATTTGGACAGGATTAAATGTACACGAGGTTCTTATATTGTTGTTTTTTTCTCTAACGGTTTCTGTTTTTCTCCAAAATCATTTACAGTCTGATAAATTTAGTCTCATACATTTACACATACCTGTGGTTTTCTCTGTGTATGTTACACCGTATTGAAAAAATAAGCTGTTTTCCTGCTGCTTTTTGCTGTATTTTAGTTTTGTAGCATGTGTCTCAATGACACGATCCCAGATATTAAACATTTCCTTAATTGTAAAAATGAAAAATGGATGCTTAAGAGGAGTCTTAAAAGAAAACGTCCTTTAAAAAAGCTAATCCAATCAAAATTTCTTTTTTTATTCGAAAGATTTTATAAAAAAACTTTGATCATGGTCTAGTTAATGACACTGTGTCTGTATTTTAACGGAATCTAAAGCATTTTAGAAAGGGATTTTTTTTGGTCATTATAATAAGAGCTTAGACTTCAGTATAAAATATGTAGCAGCTCACAAAAAATAATTTTAGATTAAACAGAACTTTAAAAGATACATGATTAATAAAGGGTTAATTAAATGCTAAATAAAATATAAAACTACAGAAGGTAAGAGGAAGGATTGACCCTTGAGAAATTTCTGTATGATGTTTTATCATCACAACTGAACTTGCATATATTTATTTTTAAAATAAATTTTAGTGATTACATTTATCTGTTTCTCATCTTTATTAGCCAGACAGCGGAGAAAAAACAAAAAAAAATCATACCACAAATTGCAGTATTTATTTATTTTTCTTGATATTTTAGTAAAGCAGTATTTTACACAACATGTTTCTTTTTACATAAAGTGTTTCAAAACAAGAAGTCACTAGCACAATTTACTGGTTTATGTTTTTTCAGCACGTTATCATTTTATTGCTGGTGTTTGGTGTAATATTTGCATTTGTTATCAGACACACACACCAAGTGGATGAACTAGATTCTACATTTGTGTAAATTTGAGCAGATTTGAGCTCTTACAAGTTTTTTTTTTTCTTTCTTGCCAGAATTTTATTATTTTTTTGACTGATTTTACATTTGTAAATAGATCATTCTTGCACAACTGTGTCATTGACTCACTTTTTCTCGCCCCACCAGTCGTCCGGGGACCAGGCCTTGGAGCTGCTCGAGTGGCTGTGCGCTAATGATTTGGACGTCCCTGTAGGACACATCGTCCACACAGGCATGCTCAACGAGAGAGGGGGCTACGAGAACGACTGCAGCGTGGTCCGCCTGAGCAAGAACAGGTACGTCTGGAGGTGAAGATAATGAGTTCAAGTGGAAAGAATTAGTGCTAGCTGACTGTGAATAAAAACATAAAAAATAACATTAAAAATATATATATATATTGAGCACATTGTGTTGGCGGGGGGCGTGGCTAGTTTGTGAAGGACGCGAGTCAGGTACGTGTAAAAGGATTCATAGAATGTGGAAGAGATTGCGGATAATTACTGACTGTGTGTTGCTTTGAGTCTGGTTTTTAATTCCAGTTTTTCTCAATTAACTTTTTAAGTTCAATAAAAAATAATAATAATAATATAACAAAAGAATAGATACAGTATAGTAAATACAGTTCCAAAAGCACAATATGAAATTGTATTAAATGATAGAATTTTTTTTCTTGTTTATGGCCTATTCGATTGATTGAATCTGTTGGTCAGTGTTTGATTCCGAATCGATTTCCACTTATAAATTATTTAGGTAATGATTGCAAACATTAATCGATCTAAAATAGACAGATTCTTTGAAAATTTACTGCAGCTTTTGTAGAGAAAAAACAACCAATTACATCTTGCAAAATACTCTTTGTTTATTTGAGTGGTAGGCAATAAATACTGCCACCTACTGGACTGGAGTGTGACGTAAAATATTGACAGGAAAATATTTTTGATGCATAACGTTAAAACAGTCAATAACACAAATTTCACAGAATGTTAATGTTTATTTAGTATTTCAAAAGGGACAGGAGTAGGTAAGTGGTTAAGACGTTGGATTACTGATCAGAAGGTTATAGGTTCAAACCCCAGCATCACCACACTGAGCACGGTCCGGCTCAGATGAATAATGAGCTAAATGTAAGTTGCTCTGGAAAAGAGCATCTGCAAAATGCTATAAATATGAAGGTAAGAAATATAAGCTGCTTGAGAAAAATCTAATGCGGTCGAGATCAGGCTCACCGTGTGCAGGCTCGCCTTGGTTCCACTGAAGGGAAATTTTAATGCTACGGCGTACAAAGAAAATCTAGATTGAAATGCGAATCACATCTGGGTATGACGATCAGTTGTCCACATACTTTTAGATATATAGTGTAGATTTGAAGTGTGTTAGAAAAATGGTTGGAAGCAGTTTATAAGTGTTCCCTTTTAAAAAAATTTTTTTTGTTTGTTTGTTCCTAGTTTCTTCATCATCTCTCCTACGGATCAGCAAGTGCATTGTTGGTCTTGGATGAAGAAGCACATGCCCAGTGACCCACAGCTCCACCTAGAGGACGTCAGCTGGAAATACACTGGTATATCAATCATCAATCCTTGAATGAGGATGATTTCTGAAGCTTGATAATGGTTTATTCATGTCTGATAATGTCCTTAATGATCGTACAATTTGTCGTCTCATCTCTCGCAGCTCTGAATCTGATCGGTCCCCGGGCCATGGACGTGCTGTCCGAGCTCTCCTACGTCTCCATGACTCCTGAGCATTTCCCTTCTCTGTTTTGTAAGGCAAGTGTTCAACCTCGGCTCTCGCTCAGGTCTCATCCTGACGAAACAGCACTCTTTTAAACTCTTTCTTTATGTTTACAGGAAATGAGTGTGGGCTACGCTAATGGTATCAGAGTAATGAGCATGACGCATACAGGAGAGCCAGGCTTCATGCTGTACATCCCTATAGAGGTGAGGTGCTCGTAAATGTCCTACATCACGACTAACTACTGGTACTAATTTACTATTTTAATACCGTGTGATCTTTTGTCTTTCTCAGTACGCGCTGCACGTGTATAACGAGGTGATGTCGGTGGGTCAGAAGTACGGCATCCGTAACGCAGGGTACTACGCCCTGCGCAGCCTGCGCATCGAGAAGTTCTTCGCCTTCTGGGGACAGGATCTCGACTCGTTCACTACGCCCATCGAATGCGGCCGCGAGTTCCGTGTCAAATTCGACAAGGTTTGTTAAAGAAGGTTCTGATTTAGAGGCGGCTCGAGATGGGTGAAATGATTCCGTTGTGTCTGTGAGAATTAAATCAGGTTTTTTAAGCTTTGTATTGTTTGTACCCACTTCTTTATCAGTGAACAGTTGGTAACAACAACAAAGTGGACTGAAATGCATTTCCTGTCGCACAGTTGCAAATTTGGTCATACAGTATAACACACAGTAGTGAGAGGGATTTATTTAAGGTTGTGCTATCAGATATCACACGAATGAGATTAGTTTCTCTTTTGAGTCTTCCTCATATTACTCTTCGTGACAGTCGCCTCCTTCTTGCTTATTCGGGCTAAACGAATAAAGCTGCTGTATCAGTTTTTAATTGTATCCGTTTCTTAACTTTTTAATATAAAATATCATAATAGAAAAATGACACGAAATACTGTATATCTTGTGATATATATACTGTGGTCTCATTAGGTTAGTAGTCAGTTAGGATATATTTCTCAGCCATAAAGTGTTTTTCTCGCGTATTCCAGTCATACAATTGCCTTTTTTATATATTCGCCAAAAAAGACGATTGCACCCTCTGCTGATGTGAGCCGAAAGGCTTTCCTGTAAAATGTGATTTTAATTACAGATGAAAAATCTTACCTCATTTATTTTGACAATTTAATTAATCTATTGCAAATCATTTTATATATATTTTTTATTATTATAAACAGTTATGGTTTTGAGAAATGTTATGAAATTGTGTCATGTTTGTATCGAATCGTGAAGAGTTCCTACCGAACCATACTGATGGACTAAAAATTACAGGGCAGCTACACCTGCTTATATTGACTAAACGTTCACTTCAACAGTTTAAATTCAACAGTATCGTCCAAAACTGAGAGTAAAAAAGAAAAAGAAAATTGGCGGAAAAGAAGGCGAGAAAAAAAAGACCAGAAAACAAATGCCAGCTGTAATTGCTAATTTAATAATTTCATCGTTAGTTTATTCATGATTAAAATGTTTAATGTTAAAATTCACTGAAATCATTTATTCCAGAAATTTTCAACACGCAGTTTCTTGTCCTCTACACCTTTCATGTTTATCAAAGTCGTTTTCATGGTATAATGCTCTCTGCTGGTGTCTTTTGAGTTTGTAGAAAATTTCTCATAAAAGTTTGTCCATTTTAATTTCCCATCCATAACTCAAATAAAATGTTAGACATTTTCAGGATGGAAATGATTTATATGAATCTCTTTACCCTTATACAGTTTAATTTGAATAGTGATTTATTAAAACCACTGAGGAAAATAAATGGTTACAATAAGTTGTAACTATTAATTAAAGATTTCAGTTTGCCATTTTACAGATTTAGTTTATATTAACATGATATTTATTTAAGATCAGCTACTTTTGATTAGAAAGGTAGAGAACAGTATTACAATACTTGGTGTATAAAAAAAAAAAAAAAAAAAAAGTGTATTGTGGCATAATTGATGCATATAATTCAAACATATAAAATCTTCTCATCTGTAAATGTATTGCATTAATTCTGTACAATGATCCATATTTTGATTAGAAAAATATAATATAAACAGTTATAAAATGGTTCCTTGACCAGTTTTACATTTTACACCATTTATTTATTTGTTTTTTTTCCCCCAAAGAATGATGCTATGTTCTAATTTAAGCTCATAATAAAGCCGTAAGACGCAGTAACACTGGGATCAGCGTCTCACTCTCCTCCCGTCTGTTTTCGCTTGTTTATTCCCCACAGGACACAGACTTCCTGGGCAGGGAGGCCCTGTTGCAGCAGCGTCAGGAAGGCGTGACGCGCCGCTTCATCATGCTGGTCCTGGAGGATCACGACCCTGAGCTGGACATGTGGCCCTGGTGGGGCGAAGCCATTTACCGTAACGGAGAGCTGGTGGGCGCGACCACCAGCAGCGCCTACAGCTACACCCTGGAGCGCCACGTGTGTCTGGGTTTCATCAGCTCGCCAGGGCCACACGGCAGCGCCAACGTCATCACGCCCGACTTCATCAACCGCGCCGAGTACCATGTAGACATCGCCGGACACAGGTACCCGGCCAAGGCCAAGCTTTACCCGTTCAGCTCGCTTTTCGCCCAGCAGAGACGCCGCAAGGAGGACGTCGAGCTTAGCAACTTTCAGGGCAAGTAAAGGGATTAAAGTAAAGCGTAGAATAAATAGACCACGATATTTGCTTTTCTCATATCTGCACTGTTTTTTATTTTTTTTTATTATTTTTTTTTTATTCCTTATTTCGCTTCCTAAGTGCAATACACATCATATGTGCTGTTTGTCCAAGCTTTCTCAGTCCCGACTCTCTGGAACGCCAGCTTTTTATCTCGAAAGCACATCCAGTCACATTGCACAGACTTTCACTACCTGATCAGGTGTGTTTGGAAGTGAACCGGCTGACGTGACGGTGTTTAAGGGCTGCATTAAGACTCCCTGTATTTATAGACTATAAAACTAACGTAACCTTTTTTTCCTTCTCTACTGAGCACTGTGTTGTCATTATGTGAGTCTACTTTTTGCTTTTTTTTAAAGGAATCTGTAAAAAGGATATTCAAGTGCTTTTATCAGGCAAGGTCACGATTCTTATCTGTGTAAATCGCACGTGAGATACAGATGCACTAGATGGACATTAGGATGGGAAAAAGAATTGACTAGGATAAGATTCCGCCTTTAAATAATCCGTTCCGTGAGCCGAGCGTGTTTTCAATCTTTTTTTTTTGTTTGTTTTTTGTCTTTTTGGACAATCGAATTCGAATCATTAAGAAGGTGTTTGTGGTGTCGAACAAAACAAACAGACAGGGTGACGTGATGTTTAACCGTGAGTTTGCATTCTTCAAGCCATTTTGAACATGTCAAAGAAGTGTATTTTTATATATCTATATATATATATAGTGTACAAAGAACGACCCTTTTGAAATGAAGAGTAGTGTATAAAACCGTGTGCAAATTGTGTTCATGTCTAAACATAAAGCACTTCATTATAATCTGTGATGTTAAACATGTAATAAACAGTGGTTTTAATATTGAATGATGTATCGACTACTGTTGCACAACACCATGAAGGTCGCTACGTTCATGTGAACAACTGAGGGAAAAATCTCGGTTGGGCGCAAACATCGTATACGAGGGACGATCGAGTCAAACCGTGACTTTAAGCTGTTAAAAAAAAAAACGATTAACATTTACAGAAGACTTCAAACACAGTGCGGGTGAGGCCGATCCCGACTCTGCAGTCGTTTCCGCCAACATTCACCGAGTGGAACGCCTGATACTTGAAAATCGACGGATAACTCGTCACCAAGTTGCAGAAGGAAAAGACGCAGGAACCGTACACACAATCATTCACGAACACCACTCGAACATTTACAGGAACTCGGCTAACAGTTATTGCCGCATCCTCCTGACCTTGCGTCACATGTTTGGGCCATTAAAGTTACGATCAAAAGTCCCGGTTTGACTTGAACACACCTTGTACATATGTAGATTTTTTTTTTTTGTGCTGGATCTTTATTACATATATTTCCAGACACAACACTTTTATTATTGTAATGAAGAGTCATTTAATATGGGCGTGTCTCTCTCTCTCTCTCTCTCTTTTTTTTTTTTTTCCTACGTGTGCGCGCGCACGTGTGACTTGTTTTTACACAAGTTGAAGGTTTGAACCTGAATGTTGAAACAATAACACTCGGCAATTTATATTACATTATCTTTCATTGTTTTTGTTTTTTTTCTCCCTCTGTATTGTTGTACATCCCTGATAGTCTCTTATCAACATTTTAAACAATAAAAATAATGAATATCTTTAAGTTTCTTCTTCTAATGTGTGTTGGTTTGGTTATTTGTTTAAACATAAACAATAAGCGAAAAATGACCTTTTGAATTTGGTGACCGTTGCGTGCAAAAGTTTGTATCCCCTTAGAAATGACATTCTGTATAACGTCCTAAGTGTTGGGGCCTTTTTTTTTTTTTTTTTTTTTTTTTTTGTTCCTCTC
>JAQMYI010000038.1:29132841-29146972 GCA_030014275.1 Clariallabes melas
ATTTTGTGTGACAAACATGCAAAAGAATAAGAAATCAGGAGGGGGGCAAATAGTTTTTCACACCACTGTATATATAGATATATATATATATATATATTTAATATGTTGCCCTGTATACAACTTACATATGAATTATATAGCAATATGAACACCTTAAATCAGTGTCAGGTAGCCTTATAAACACTTTTTGTAGGTGTTAAGAGACCTATGAACACCTTGTCTAGGTGTTATGTAGCCCTATAAACACCTTAGGTATGTGTTATTTACACTTGTGAACACTTTATGTAGGAATTATGTAGGCCTATGAATGCCTTATGTAGGTATTATGTAGACCTATGAACACCTTACTGTACATGGGTGTTATATAGCCCTATTGAGTGCCAATAAACTCTCAGGTATGTTACCTTGACATAATAATAAATATAAAAAGCAAGCCAACAGCTGACATAAAGGTGTTATAAAAGGTCTTATAAATGGTCACCTTGCCTTATGACTAGTTACTCAATGTAAAATGTTGCCAATGTTATAATTTTTCTGTGGGTGAATGACTGACCCTTGCAAACAGGCTGTTGGCCGCTCCAGGTTAGCGACTCCTTACACAGCCGGGTCTCAGAGCCCACCAGCTCGTAGCCGGAGTCACACAGGAAGTGAACCTCATGACCTAGCAGTAGACCTTTTCCTAATTTTCGTCCATTGAGGGGAGCGTCCAGTTTCGGACAGAAAGCTGTGTAGAACCAGACAATCAGTTATTGCATTTTTACATTTTTACTCCTATGTTTTTTCCTCCCCAATCTGAGATCATCATCAAAAGCTCCTACCATTACTGGGTTTGGCAGGCACACGGGCCGTGCTGTTCTGCAGCTGGCTGATTTTCCTCTTCAGGCTGCGGAGACTCTGCAGGTACGAGGCCTCATGTGATGCGAGCAGCTTTTGTGCTTGGCGTAGGGAATTTTGCAGCTCCAGAGTACTGGGACATTCCTGCAGGAACACACACACACCGCTGTGATGTAGCAAGTTGCCAAGATAACGATCTTAATTAGTGCTTGAATTGAATTCGAAGCTTGTTGATATACATCTTAAAGCATATTTCTGGGTAATTATGGTGTATGAAAGAATATAATCTGGACCCACTAACAGTTTCATGGAGTTGAACAGGTTAAGTAAGATAGTAGAATAAATGATTCATGTTTGCACACTGGTGTCTAATATCACACGTTTCATTTCCTTTAAAGGAAAAAGCAAGCGATATTTATTAATTGATCTTTCACCTAACACAGACAGTTTCTCTCTGTCTCGCTCGTTCTTGAACCACATTTACGTTTCCTTCTAACCGCCAGTCCCATAAACGATTAAAGCATGTGCTGGTTTTATTCTATGGACCGTGTTCTGCCGTGAATGATGCAGTGTCTGGGGTCCTGATGTGCATGACGTCACATCTAAGTGGAGGTTGGAGCTTAGAGCTGAAAGACTAGATTGTGCTCGTGAGGTGAATGAACAGAGCGTTTGCAGTATGAGCTTTACATGCTCTGAGAAAATATCGCCGCTCGCAGAAAGAAAGGGCGGTCCCGATTTGTTTCAGCCGAAGGACTTTGCTAGAAAACAGCCAGGGCTGTGTCGAAATCCTTGACCGAAAAACTGCTGGTAGGAGTCTGAGGCAGTGCATCTCACTTCAGAGTATTGGTGGAAACGATATAAATGAAGATAAATGAATAAAGATAGATTATTAATTAGGTTTCTTTCTAGTCCAGAGACTCACCAGTCCACCTTTCAGCACATTTTTAGCGGTGGGAGGAAACCAGAGAACCCCAAGGAAACCCGTACGGACAGCGGAAAATAGCATTTGTGTCTATTAATAAGATAAGATTTTCACTAAACAGCTTTACATAAATCCTGATGTAGCTCTGATTTAAGCTACCTAATGAACAAACCTTAGTGCCACTGGCGAGGTCAATCGCTTGAGATGGCATGATGAAGCAAACACGACTCAGAATGGAGCTGTACGTTCTTCCTTTTTGACAATACTGTTCATGCAGGCTTCCTTGCTTCTCATTGGCTGCCATCAAGGGGAAGGGCACTTTTTTCCCTCCGAGTTTTTATATTAAATGACTTTTGTAAGGAAGCTAAATATTTGCATATCCTGTTAAAGCAACTTGTTCACTAATTATGAAGCATGGATCAGTCGAGCTTTAAAAGAGAGTAATGCTTATTGAGATTTTTTATTTTATTTGTGCAAAACATCATTTTATATTAATCATTAACATATACTGTACTATAGACACATGAGATACATATATGAACATAACATAATCTGATATACTGTTCAGATAGGATAAAAAGGATTCCAAGCATAATAGTTTAAATCTTAATCAAATAAAACCCAATTTAATGTAGATTTTTTTCATTGTACTTGGAAATATATTTCAGAACTGTATTACTAATCCTAGTTTTTAGTTTACTGGTTTCCTTAAAATCTAGTGCACTTCTCTTTAAGTGATCAAGTATTAAGGTATGACCGTATACCAAATGATAACTGTAAGTATTCTTGACACTTATCGTATTTTTTTCCAAGCATATTTCAACATTGTTGTAATAAACATGAATAAACCTCTAGCATGAGTTAGAATGGTATCGGTTAAATGTGTATTTTAGCTGGTTAGTGATTGGTTAATTAATGGTGAGCTGGATACTGATAATGATGATGATGATGACAATTAATAATTTATAAAAAAAATTTATAACAGCAACCTTTTTACCTTCTAAACTACAAATGCCGTTCAAATCAAACCAAGACTTTTACTTGTGCAGAATAACAGAACACAGTTATTAGAGTATAAACATCCTTTATTTGTAACAATCCTCTGCTATACTAATGCACTTATTCCAACGTTTCGCCAAAATTTGACTGCCTGCTTCATGTCTGAAACTCTTGCCCCCCAGGAACCTCTTCAAAGGCCCAAACATGTGCAAGTGGTGTAGGTGAATGATGGTGTGTACAGTTCGCACAGACAGATGCGTCTCTTCTGCAAGTTGGTGACAAGTTGTCTATCGATTTCCATGGATCAAGCATTCAATCGGGTTCTGAGACACCTCGCCTGAGACCGTCAATCACAGATGTACGGCCGTCTTTAAAACGTTTACAGCATTTAAATATTTTACTGCAGCTAAGAGTCTCATCACCATACTCTATAAATGTTAGAATATTTTACACCTTCGTTTCTAAGAAAGTTCATCACAAGTCCCGGTTTGATTTGAACACCCCTCATATATAAAGTAATGTAAATGCTCACAAACTGTGTTCAGCTTGTGTAGACCTTCTGCTCGATTGACAGTCCTCTCTGTGACCTACCTTACACACGCACACAGGAACGCACACACAGCTAGGAGGTCTTTCTTTGACCCTTAAACACCTCCTGTGCAAATATTTAGCCTCAAGCAGAACATATTAAACTACATGTTCAGTTTGCACATGAAAGCACAAGGCATCAAATGCAACTATATAAATGTTTTTTTTAACATCTCGTATTCATATTCATATTAACAGATTCATAAAAACTTAATATTTTCTTATTATTGAAATAAAAATCTAAATTAATGTCTTTAAATATTTGTAGTTTTTTCATATTAACATGCATAAAGAATATTTCACAAAGATTAACAGGATAAATTTAGCACAGACATACAGTACATTCTTGGCTTGCATTATAAAATTAATTAGTGTTTGAATTAAAAAAAAAAACTGGATTAGGAATACAATAAAAGCTCACACACTTCACTCACCTGGCCATAAATCGTGTTCATTTGACCGATCCACATAATCAGCAGTACGATGGAAATCAGACTCATTTTCCTAATAAAAACTTACACACTGCTCAAAACAAACTAAACACTCTTCTTAAACGTCCCGAGTCTTTAAACTCACTTTAAAAATCCACAAAATGTAATAGAGAGAACTTGGGACCAGTTTCAAGAGCCATCCAAACGAGAGCCTTCTCCCATCTGCAGAGCTCATTTTTATAACCCGCCACAGTAGACTGGTGTTTTTCTTCTTTCCGTTTTTTTTTTTTTACAAAAAAAAAAAAAAAAAACCCACATGCCACATTTTCTTCACATAAAAGCCACTCAGTTCTAGTAGCCTATTTGTTAACCTGGAGGAATCTAAAATCTGCTTGTCAACAACATCTGAGGCGCATATCAGTGTGCAAAGGAGGTATTTTTATTGGGTGAAAGTAGAAATAACAAGCTCCAGTTTCTTGGAGAATTATAGTAAAAGGTTATAGATTAGCACGACTTTGGCAACTTTTCAATTTACTATATATATATATCTCAAAATATGCTTGAAAACTCCATGGTTCAAAATTCTTAATTCTACATTTTATTCATCACATACACAATATGATATGAAGTGAAATGCTTATATAACCACTGATGACCCAATAATTAAATTAGAATATAAAGTATGAAATAAGAGAAAAAAAATTGCAAATATAAAAACATAGAAAAATATAGATTTTATCACATGAAATACAAAAATAAAATAGAATTGAAATGGAATTGGGATATAGAAACCATGTTCAGTCATGAGCAAGAGAATGTGCAGAATGTGCAGAATAATGTGCAAATTCATATTGTACCTGTCAGATCAGCATTGTTTGAGTTAAATAGAAAATGGAAATGATTGGAAATGATTTAAAGCTTAAAAGCTTGCACTATGCTTTCCCTTAAGGTTCTGATTCTGTTTAATCAGATCTCTAAACCTCAAATGAAAAAATCCTAAAAGGCATAAAAACCTGCAAACGAATATGACAAAATTAAAATAGCATATTTTCATAATGAACTTTCCTAGTCTAATATGATGCACAGACATGTTGGACTTGGACATGATGCTTTATACTGTATGTAAAAAGTTTCTGAGGTTTTGAACCACTTTTAATTACTGACTATTATGCCTACAACAAAAAACATCATTAAGCATGTGTCATAGTAAAACGTTAAACCAAATGTGTAACACTGATTATACAACCTAGAACATGTTGTAAATATAGACATCTAAGTAGTACTCAGATGTGAATGAAGATCCCAGTCTTCTTGCCATTTCTACATGCACATGAGTCACTTTACCCGAGAGCATCACATCATCCCTGAGTGGGTCTCGTACCAGGGTAGAAACACTCTGCCCTCTGCAGGGAGATCTTTCCCTTCCTCAGTACGTCTCAGGACAAAGGTAATTTACTGAAATTATGTTGGAAATACAGAAATATGAACAAAAGTTACAACAAAGCATATATTACATTTAGTAAATGTCAGTGGAGTAGGCACCCAAATGAAAAACACAAGTATGATGGCTGCCAAGCAGTGCATATGAGCCATTTGATTTTGTGATTCATGAAATGTTATAGTAATTAAGCAATAACACATGCGAGGGAGTGCTGTTGTGATGATTATCAGCACCGGTATGATGCATTTGAAGGCATTAGGGTGAAACCTGACTGGCAGAGGCATTACAGCCGTGCTGATATTCAGTACAACAGCACGACCATGAGGTTGATATTGCTTTTATAGAATAGTTTCAAAAACACCATTTATTATCAACAGATTATGATTTGTTTGTTTATTCAACCAGTTATTTTGCTCCGCCCACACGCGACTGGTGGACCTAAATACTGCGACTGGCGGAGCTGGCGGATGACAGTTAGCGACTGAAAGTTAGTGTAATTCACAAATTTTAATTAGTACGACTGTATGAATCCAAAATGAGAATAAAACATGGAGGTGGACAGTCCTGTAAATCACATATACTGTACGTTCTTCTTTATATTTCCACTTATTCCGCTTTAGTATACAATATCAGCTCCATTAACTTCTGGGTTCTGGGGTTGAATCCCAAATATTGTTAAATGGAAAGCTAGTGTCCTGTGTAGGGTGTACAATCCCTTATCCCACACATCAAGTAAGCACCTTGATTAGGGGTTACAGAGGGATCTGGGAATCAGCCTTGTGTTAGAAGCTAGTTAGCTTTCTAGTTCGCCTTAAGTAAATAAATAAAACAACAAAGCGGCAATTCGGAACGACTTAGAAGCGATTGCTAAGTAGTCAAAGTGTTGTCTGAGATGACATAACATTGTCAGATGTGTTTTCTTCCTAAAATATTTCCATGACTGGTTCTGGATGTGCATTTTGGCAGGCAACTGCTCTCCCCTCATTATGGCGGACCGTACAGACCTACTTTCACCCATGCTGTGGTGACAGTAACTAACTTGTAATACCCATGTGACACGGAGCGATAAATATAGTTAAACATCTCAGTGCTGTTACCGTCCATTATCATCTTTCTTGGAAAGCCTCTCATCCAATCAGATTAAAGATCTGAAGTAAATGTTATAAAATAAAGACATAAGTGTACAGTATATAGAAATGTTGTCAGAAGTTTTGATCTCCCAATCCTTCTTTTGGTATTGCCTTTGTTTTGGGGAAGAATGATTGTACAACCTACATATTTAATAGATTAAAACTCCAAGAGTTTGGAACACAAATAGAAAAACCCTTAACAAGTTTCACCTTTAGCAGAAGCTTTTGTCAGCCATCTGCTTGGCTATTTGACCACTCTGACTTTTAAATACAGTCCACACAGTTTTTATTAGAGCGAGGATCTTAAAACCTAAAGTTATCCTGCTTCATCTATTCCATAACCAGCTTCGATGTGTGTTTAGGGTCATTGTCCCATTGGAACTCTGGGAAAATTGGACATTTGTCCAAGTTTTAATAGTCTATTTGATGATTTGAAATTAGTCTGAAAATATCTAAGGCAGTACTTTTTCTTCATTCCTCCTTTATGCAATACACCAGTTCCACAGACCCAAAGCATGATGCTACCACCACCATACTTAACTTAACATACTTCAACTTCAGTTCAAGCTTGACGTGTGTATTTTGGTGCAAGAATTGCTTTCTTGGATGGCGGTCTTTCAATCCATGGTTATATAAAACTTGCTTAACTGTAGACAGTGACACTGGTATTCCATCAGTTTCCAGTTCATGGCAGGCCTTTGTGTTAGTGGTTCCTGACCATTGAACCATTTTGCTCTAAGTTGAAGATGATACTTTTGGTCTTCTTCCAGACATTGGCAAAGTGACTACACCTCAAATAACTTGTATTTATTTATTTATTTATTTATTCATAGTGTGATGGCTCCAAGAGACTTTCCTTACTACCATACTCTCTCTCTGATCTGCACTAAGCACCTTGGACTTCCCCATTGTACTGTGTGTTGGTCAATCGAACGAGTGATGTCAAATAAACTCTTTTAGGTTGGCACAGAGAACCTACCAGCTGTCGTCAATCATCATCATCATCATCATTAACAGGAAGTTGAGAGGTCTTAGGCTCAATAAAACCCAAATTAAAATGTGTGTACCAAATTCTGGGGTTTTATTCTATTAAGACCAATTCAAAGTAAATCACTGAGAGCCTGCTATTGCCATGACATTCATGTTCACGATCAGATCTTGAATATTATTAAATAGCACAACTACTGATAAGCACCCTGGTCTGATGTCAAGTGCAAAGATCAACTCATGCCGAAAATACCAGCGGTGATGGTGATGGGAACATGTTTGAACCTGAGAGGTTAGTAGGAATCTCTACTAAAGAACCTTTTTTACTTTAAGCCATGAGAATCCAGACTTGTGTCCGATAAAACAAATCATAATCCCCTGAATCCGAATGACGTACTGTAAATGAGCATGTTGGATTACTTTTAAAGCCTTTATTTCTGTAACAAACCTATGGTCAGCTTTCAGGGAAACGTCTTTGTGGGATGATTTCAGAAAGAGAGGCTTTGCCTCTACTGGAATATTTCATCCAGATGCTCAGAAAGTCAGAGCCACTCGCTCTTGTTGACTTGGATTTGTTGTCTATCCAAGGATATTTTTGTCATCGGTCCAGAACCTTCTTGCTTACAGTCTTTTAAGTTTAAGAGAAATGTCATGACTCTTGACTTATAGAAGGGGCGCACGCAATTCCATATTTAAGCAAGTAAAAAAACGGATACTCCCAACACCGCCAACATTTTAATCCTATAGTTATTTTCCATTATTATTCTTGAACCCATGTATATTCATCTTAATGGTTACTAATTAAAACAATAATATAAAAGATTAAATAATTAATATAATAAAAAAATATTTTGACTGAGTAGCAGTAGCACTAGTTATACAAATATTATTGTTGGCAGAATTGTCAAGACAAATTTGAAACTATTGAATAATTTTGATTTTAATGACATATTCTTTGAAACAAAACCCTGAATTATAATCACAATGTGCTAACACTGATATACATATTATTAATATAATATACATAATTATAATTCACATTTTTGAGTTCAGGTTTTACAAAGTAAAATGTTTGTAGATTTTTTACTTTTTCACTACTTATACTGTATTTAATATAGATATTTTTTTAATATCTGGATAAGAGCATTTGCCAAATGCCTAAATGCATATGTTAATGTAATGGATAAAATTGGTGACTAGATCTAGATGTTATATCACATATCGGTTTGATGACTTTTTCATGAACAATACATGCCAATACCAGTATATACTGTACCAATGGAAACTTACAATACATTTCACATCTCCATGGCCTCAATGGAAGGTTGCTGTCCAATAAAGACACTCCTGCTCTAAAATTGATATTTAAGCTCAACTTAAGTTTGCAGCATCATACACAATGAGTTAGAACAAAAAGATTGTGAAATTCTGCCTGAAACAGGGCAAATCTGCCACGGGGACATTTGACATGATTCTTCAAGTTTATGTCAATGCTGCAATGAGTCATCTAATGAGATGTTTTTCAGTGGCATGCATGCTTCAAGAGCAGAAGAACATCACTGGAAGATGATGAGAGATAAGGAAAACAATGAGCTCAACCCCCAAAAATGTCGAAACCATTCTGAAACTTGTGCATTGTCAGAAAACAATCCACAACATTGCTGTCATGGTCGGTCTGTCATACAGAACAGGCAATCCTGATGTCTGATTTGAACATGCGCCGTGTTTCTGCCAAGCTCGTCATGCATGCATGACCCGTCCTTCATGTCGAGGATCATTACCGGTAACGAAAGTTGGGTGTATGGGTACGACCCTGAGATGAAGCAACAGACCTCACAGTGGAAGAGCATTCCAGGCATTGTGCATATTGAGAGACTGTCCGGCGTCTGAGGGAGAACGTACAGCAAAAAGCGACCGGATCTGTGGTGCACTAATCTCGAAACATTTTGATACCACCTGATAATTAGCTAGATGGTTGAAACATTGAACAAAATTCCAACGTGTTCCAACAGGATATTGCCCACAAACACGCATGAAGCTGGTTAACTCTAAGCTTTTGGAGCCTCAACCCTATTAAACATTTGAGGACTGCTTAACATTTTTAATTGAACTGCTTAATTGATGCAAATTCTGCCCTGAAGAGCAGTCAAATATAGGACTCTTGTATAATCAAGATGATAATCTGAAGTAAATGTGCTTGTCAGAATTTGTGTGGTTTTGTTTGTCAGAATTCTACTAGAAGCTTGATGATGGCTACTTACTGTACAATATGTATTAAAGGTAATGCTTGCTAAGGGAATTTAGCCAAACTGTAGGTGAGCTGTATATAAAATTTTTAGAAAGCCTAAAATAAATTAAACCTTGTGCACCAAATTCTAGGAGTTTTCTTTTATTAAAAATGTAAATTGTACAGCCATTCTGTCAGTACTGTTGTGAGGTCCATGTTTATCATGAGAGTGTGCACGCTAACTAGAGTACTAATGTGACGTCATCAAGAGGGAGAACGAAGCCGGAGCGCGAGAGAGCAGTAGGCAGAGAGAGAGAGAGAGAGAGAGCGAGTTAGGGGTGAATAATACAGATCCTCGCCGTTTATACAGTGTACTTGGTAACTTGGGAACTTCTTACAGCCATGAGAGACCGGAGACACCCGCAGAGACGCGCTACGCTTCTCATACTTGTATGTTCCGTCTTGAACACCTGCGCGAGCCGGACGCTTAACGCACGAGCCGACTCACCTGAGAGCGGTAAGTCGCACGCGCCTGCGTGAGTCGTCTCGAGCTGCAGCACGCGCGAGAGCGACTGCATCACCTGCATTCGTTTTAATTTGTTAATTAATTAATTAATTAGGATTATTTTTTAATAACTCATGAAGTTATTAAATGTAAATGTAAGTTATGCTTTCTCTTCAGACAAAAAAAAACTTCTGAAAAATGATGTTCTCATGTAAAGGATAAACAGAAGTTGTGAGAATGACACAGATGTTAATTATCACAAAGTCTTCAGGGTTTTCACAGCATTTCAATTATAAGTGTCAAAGGCTTTTATTGACAATTACATTAGGTTTATGCAAAAAGTCAATATTTGCAGTGTTGATCCTTCTTTTTAAAGACCTCTGCAGTTCGCCCTGGCATGCTGTCAATCATCTTCTCGGCCACATCCTGACTGATGGCAGCCCGTGCTTGCATAATTCATGCTTGTCAGAATTTGTGGGTTTTTCAAGTTCTCAATGTTAGTAAGGTCTCGGGAGTTTCCTGGCCATGGACCCAAAATTTTGGTGTTTTGTTTCCCGAGCCACTTTGTTATCACTTTTGCCTCATGGCGAGGAGCTCCATCATGCTGGAAAAGGCGTTGTTCGTAACGAAACTGTTCTTGGATGATTGGAAAAAGTTGCTCTCGGAGGATGTTTTTGTACCGTTCTTTATACATGGTTGTGTTCTTAGGCAAAATTGGGGGTGAACCCACTCCCTTGGCTGAGAAGTAACATCACACATGAATGGTCCTAGGATGCTTTACTGTTGGCGTGACACAAGACTAATGGTAGTGCTCACCGTCATACATTTCACGAAGGGCAGCAAAGATGTCACTTTTCTCCAGAACAAACCTCATGGACAGACTGAGGTTCTGCAAAAGATACAGGGATTGGACTTCTGAGAACAGGAGTAAAGTCATTTTCTCTGATGAGTCCCCTTTAAGATTATATGGGGCATCCGAAAAAAAAGATTGTCCGAAGAAGAAAACTATTATTCCTGTGTAAACAGTAAAGCATCCTGAGACCATTCATGTGACTATTCATATCACTAATCATGTCATTACTTTAAAATAATAATAATAATCACTATGGAAAAGCATCTGTAATGAGATTATAGATCATAACTTCTGGCTGTTTAAAGTACATGCTTTCCATATTAAAAATATAAAAAAAATCTAATCTGCCATTCTCTTTGATGCACAGCTATACAGCACCAAGATTGATAGAAATGTACAGATTCATATTTTTTTCAGACCTTGAATCATAAAAAAATTAATCACAGCTCTTTTATACTTTTTTAGGTTTTCTGTATGCAAGTTTATTTTAAAGCAGGTATATTTAATACTTTAATTCAACACTTTATCAATTTACTGTATATTTACCCGCAATTCTTGACTCACTTTGATTTTCTGAGATGCTGCAAATTAACATTGTTGATTGCTGATTAGCTTTTGTAGACCCTGTGTATAAAACTGTGCTGAAAAATGCATCAACGTCAAGAAGACATGGCAGCTACAGTACCTGGCGACATGCATACTCAGATAGCTAACATGGTCATACATAGTTTGATTGTTATGAAATATTTTGTTTCATTGGTTTATTATTTTTTAAGTGGGACTTACATTTACATTTATATTTAGTGACTTAATTACTGTTTTCTTTTCTGTATTAAATGTCTTGGGTTGTGAAAAAAGAAACCTGCAGCATGTAGAGTGTAATATTTGTTCTTTAATATGTAGTATATAATAAGTAAGGAATATTATTACGTAGTGTGATGAAGTCAGATATTTTCCTATAGCAGTTTTATTCCTCTTATACCCCAACATTTTAATAATCAATGACTTTGCTTTTAGTTTTTCTTTGTTATAGAACATTTGTGAACCACGTTAATAAATAGCAGCTTTACTGGCCTTTTTTTTTTTCATTTATTCAATCTCTTTTAAAGTTAATAAAAAAAACAAAAAAGGTGATTTTGTCATATTAAGAAAGCAGAAAAAACTCTGTGCTTAAAACTTGCTGACACTGGAGACTCCTTCCACACATGTTAAATAAACATCTTGTTACAGATAACATTATTACAAATTATAAATAAGAAAACAGCAGATTTCTTCTTTCTTATGTTGCTTAATATAATGCTTAAATTAAATCCCTGTACAGGAATGCGTTGTTATCACAGAAACAATAATGTATGAATATTAATATAACCTGTTTTTCTTTTCCTAACGTACTGTATAATGTAATGCACTGAGCGGAGAGAAAAGAACAGCGTAACTAGTGTAGTGTTGTATTTCCAATTAGAACTTGTGCACTAGTAGCCTCCTGCTTTTGTTTTTATCAACCTGTCATCATCTGCACAAACTATTTGACCCCTCAGCTTGCCCTCGACCTCACACTTGCCACTTGGTTGCCATGGAGATCCGATCTAGTTGTGCAGTAGGGGTAATTGTAGTACTTTGCTTTTCTTTCTAGGATTTGGGCCGAAGGAGCGTTTTCAGATCGTCACACAACACAATCGACTGCGCACCCGAGTTGAGCCCATGGCGGCGAACATGCAGAAAATGGTAGGTTATACGCAGTCTTAATCCTGCTCTTAATGTCAGGAAAGAACTCAAGGGTACCACTGAATGAACAGTGTAGGACTTTTTTCTTTTCTTTTCGTAGGAAGTGCATTCATTGGAAAAAAAAAAAAAAACACAATAAGGTTTAATGAGGAATGGTTAAGGAGTTATTCAGTTTTAATTATTTGTTGTTTTAGTATTTAAGGTTTGGTTTGGTCACTCAAATTCTTCATGTGGTCAAGGCTTATGGACATCTATCACCTGTCGACACGTTATTGAGGTGTTAAAAGTGTTTATATCTCTCCTAATTTCCTTATCGGTTCTCTATTATTAAGATCAAGTCATGAAATAATTGACGTGAACATCCAGTTCAGACAAAGGTACGTACATATTTCTCGCCATGCTTTCCCAGGATCTCCCTTCTGCTCCATGCTCCCATTTTTGGACTGGTGCCAGAGCTCTTCATTAATGGAGCATGCCAGAAGAAGAAGAAGAAACCCCCAGCATGCTTGTTGTTGAAGTGCCCCCACCTTCCAGAGTTTGAGAATAGGATGTGCTTTGTAAAACAACTCTCTTCTATTGACACCACTGACCTTGACTGCTTATAGTATAGAAATTTCCCACAGTTCCTCCTAAGTTCCCCCAAACACCTATCAGCCATGCGGAATGTGACTCCCTCCCCAGCTGGAGTCTATTCTCGTTTCAAAATCGCACTTAATCCGATCAGACGTCCTCTTTCTCTGAAGGATATGCGATGTTGAAACAGTGATACACACACGTCTCTTTGACACAAGCCTGTCGCGAACACCAGGACAGCTGCTGCGCGAGTGCAGGTCAGGGCGTTAATCCCGATGTCCGCGCACGCCGTTTCGTCTTGTGGCTACAGGCTTACGGGGTTAAACAAACACAAGCCACTGTATAAGTCTGACTTCACATTCACTGACTTTGTTTCCCCCTCCTAACCCTCCATGTAAGCGTGTAAGAAGATTTTAAACAATGCTGCCATCTTGGTTGTTTTTTTCTCAAGTGAACATTTTTCATAAAGGCTCTAAGGGATGTTAAGGACTTTATTTTGTCAGCCTGGGAGGCACGCATGGATTTCAATGTGCCAAGGAAAAATCTTTGTCTTTTTAAGGAGCGAATCACACCTCCGGGGTTGGGACGGGGCTTGAATTTCATGTTCGGTCTGTGTGGTGTGTATGTGGATGTTTGCATGTTCTTCCTGTGTGTGGTGGGTTTCCTCCGGGTACTCCACTTTCCTCCCGCAGTCCAAAGACATGCACAGTGTCGTGATTGACATTTTCAAATGGCCCTTAGTGAGTGTGTGTGTGTACCCGATTCAGGATGTACCCCACCTCAAGCACTGATCACTCAAGGACGCACCTTCTGATTCAATGATTTTTGTTTTTTAATAATAATAATAATAATAATAATAATAAGTTTATTTTATATAGCGCCTTTCAAGAAACTCAAGGTCGCTTTACAATAACAA
>JAQMYI010000038.1:29161013-29183239 GCA_030014275.1 Clariallabes melas
ACATTTTGTGTGACAAACATGCAAAAGAATAAGAAATCAGGAGGGGGCAAATAGTTTTTCACACCACTGTATATATACAGTATAGTGTGTGTGTGTGTGTGTCTGTGTACAGTGTTGTGCAAAAGTCTACATGCAAATACCTGCTGTAGAGCGAGGATGTCTTTGAGTTTTTACATTAACAAATACTATACAAAAGTATTTACTATACTATAAAAAAGTCAACAGTAATTAATAAAACAAAGTCAATAATTGGTGTGACGGCCCTTTGCTTAAAATATATTCTCAGGTTCAATTTGTGCTGTTTTATAAGAGAATTATATCAATTATAGCTGCTTAGATTTTTCTCCTGCCACAGTCCTTCTGAGGACTTTTTCATCCATGCAATTCCCAGAAGCTTTCTTTTTGTTTATTTGCCTGAAAACTGGTCTTTTACATAATATGCGGCTTTCTTTTCTGCCCTACAGACATTTTCCAGTAAGATTGGATTTTTTTACTGGAATGCTAATGCTTGGAAATCAGAAATGTCTGTTTGTACTGACTTAATAATGAATTCATAAAGAAATTAATGTATAACAAACTTTGTACAAGTAAAGAACAAAATAAAAAAAACAAACAGGATACCTAAGACCTCTAAAGATGTCAGTAGTCGTACCATCATTGATGCTGTCATGTGACCGTTATTTTTCATGTGGAATTTGTATACATTTTTGGGCCCTTCTGTGTGTGTGTGTGTGTGTGTGTGTGTGTGTGTGTGTCCTTGTCTATTACCAGTGCAGGTATATACACTTATACTTTTTTTGTTCTCCCTCACAGTTACTGTAACTGAATAAGTGGTTTTTTCCCCTTTTTTGTTCTTTATAAAAACAGGTCTGACGTATAAACCGCTAAAAGACTCATTCCGCTGGGACACAGGAGAAAACGTTAGCTTCAACAGTTTTGCTTTTGGACAGCCAGACAACCAGGGGTGAGAAAAATGCAACATGATGATGTTTGATGTTTGTAATATGTGGATGAAGCTGAATATTACTGTAGGACTGTAGAAGCTTGAGCAGCTGTAGTGTTTGGGTTTGACCATCAGGTGTCCCTCTTCTCTCTCTGTCTGACTCGAGCTTTGGGAATTGCGTCGAGTTGCAAGCGTCCAGCGCCTTCAACTGGAACGATCAGCGCTGCAAAACTCGCAACAGATACATCTGCCAGTTCAGTGAGTAACAACATGATGTAGAGATCTGAACATGCAGCAGAGGAGTTTGCTTTTATTAATACATCAAGATGATGTTTATTAATAATAATAATAATAATAATAATAATTAATGTTGTGGTTTTTGTGACATGCTCTTGGGAAAGCTTGTGGAAAATAATCAACAAGAGTGAATATGATGGTCATAAACCTTTGAATTCTATAACATTTAATTTCTTTATCATTAGTTAAAGAGTTAAATGGCCATAATGAAAGGAAAAAGCAACAAAATATAAACTTAACATGTTCATGTGGAATTGTGACAAGTAGATTTCAATAATAATAATAATAATAATAATAATAATAATGCACTTAATAAATAAAAAATATATATTAAATGAAAGTAAATAAATAAAACTAGTAAATAAAAGAGACCATTTTTTCCCCAAAAAGACCAAAAAAATCATTATAATAAAATGTGGGAAATTATCATAATATAAATATAAATTTAAAATAATGTATAGATTATTGTTACACATTGCATTTTTTAGGAATTTTTGCACAACAGATTAAAGGCTCTGTTTGCATTCACGTGAGACATTCTTTCTCATTAGGACAGCTTTTAATAAATCTTATTAATCTGAATTATTTCATACACCAGACAATATTTAATAGGTATTACATTAGTATTGGAGCAGCAAAGATGTACAAACCCACCAGACGCTCTTTAACACTCAGCTGTGCTGAAGCGGAAAAGAAAAAAACCCAACATAAAACCAGAGCCAGTGTGTAAACACGTGCCGTGTTTAAGCTGCTCATCTGCTTCATCTCCTTTATGAGTCATTCAGTTTATGAGTGCAAACAGCTCTAGCGTGATAACCGTGCAGCCTCTGTAGGAGTCTGTGGCGTTCGTCATGAAGCGTTTTGCTCGGGATCAATAAATGCCACTTCACCGCCGCCGTCGCTATTGTGTGAATAACCTCCAGGGGTGGAGGATCTTTCAGCAACACTATTAGTGCCAAAAAGCCTTTTACCTTGTTTTCTTCACGATGTGTTTTGTTTTGCTTTGTGTCATGGAGTGCTTATTGATTAATCAAGATGACTTTATTCCGTAATTGTTGCCACGGCGACAATCTAACAACATGTTTGAAAGCTCTTAGAAGATGCGACGCAATGGAAAACGATCATCTGGGATGCGTAGAGATGAGACTAACACACATGCACACACCTGCATAGCAGCTCACGCACTCTAGGACTGAATATAATGAAACAAATTGGGGAAATGAAACAGCCTGTTTGTCTGTTTGTTTGTACATGCATCACGTAAAAAATACTAAATGAATTTTAATCCGTTTCCACGAGTGCATTTAGCCGAGCTTGTGGTAAAATATAGGTTTTGTTTCATTGCAGTCGGCCCACAGGAAGAGAAGATATGCTACTTTGAAATTTAAACGGAAAATGCCTTTCTATCATAAACAATCAACCATGAAAAAATCATTAGTTCATTCCAAAATTTAACAGATGGTGCTGTACATTTTTTAAAAAGCACTTATGAGTATGCTGTTAAATTCCACGCAAATGAAATAGCGGGCACATCTCGTTTAAAAATAAGTCCGCAAAAAATCTTGCGCATCACTTGACATTTTTTACGGTGGCCGAGAAGTGCAAAACCAATTAACAAAACTGAAAACAAAATAACAAAACCCAAAACAACATAAATTCAAAAACAAAATAACAAAACTGAAAACAAAATAACAAATTCAAAAACTAAATAACAAAACCCAAAATTTTGTTATTTTGTTTTTTTATTTGTTATTTTGTTTTCAGTTTTATTAATTTGTTTTGCACTTCTCGGCCACCGTAATTTTTAAGTGGTTCAATTCTTAACAGCTAATAACTGAATTATGATTAATCATTAACATCACCAGTGACTATGCAAATGTTTATGTATGCTGAACTGAATGAAATAGTTCCACCAGAATCCTGCAGCCACTTGTCTGTTTATTTGGACGAACAATTTTTTTTTTTTATCCCGTTGAAAAATCTACATTTCGTCAAGCCTTAAATGTGTCTGGCAGAGGCAATCGGATTTTAAATGCAAATACGCTGCCTGGTCACCACTTCAGAAGGGTCAAATTATTGGCTGGCATCAAGTACTGAAATCAATTAATGAGATTTGAAATTCCTGGAATTGGTTTAAAAGCTGTCCAACACATTATTAAAACCTGTAAGGACTGTGCGGTACCTTCAACTTCGTGAAAGAAATGTGGTCAGAAATAAATCATGAATGGAGATCACTGAGACGCTGTCAGTAGAAATCAGATCTATGTTTAATAGTGAAAATAAGAACGTTTCCACAGACATAATGTGATGAGAACTCACAGGAGTGGGACTAAACAGTTGTGCGGCCATAAGAACACCACTTGTTAGTGAGACTGATCTGAAAAAAAAAAAATTTGCTGGAGAGCATAAAGGTTGGACTTGGGAGCGATGTGGAAAAAGGTCATGTAATCTGATGAGTCCAGATTGAGCCTATTCCAGAGTGATGGGCGTGACAGGGTAAGAAGGAAAGCGCATGAACCGATGCTCCCATCATGCATAGTGTCTAGACTCAGCAACGTTATATGGCAATAAAATGTTCCTGAATGTACTGAATGACCAGAGTATCACATCTTAATGGAACAGGCATATTCTAGGATTCAAATAGTAAAAAAAAGCGATTCAGGGAGCATGAGGAATCATTTTGGCACATGAATTCACCACCACACTGAACACCGTCATTAAGACTAAAGGAGATCAGCGAAATCTTGGAGCGTGCAACTTTTTTGGGGTGTATATTGGCATTAAGCAGAATTAATAATGCTGTTCACTTTCAAGTGAAAAACAGGACAGCTCAGAAAGCATCACTGATGCATCATCATATTTTATTATATGATATCTTGTATCTTATATGTACAGTATATGAGTTTCTTTTAAAAAGAAAACAAAATGTTCATATCTGCTCCAAATAGCTCATATCTGTCTAGCAGTGGCAACTGGACACTTAAAATAATCTAAACTCTGTCATTTTGAAGGGCTTTCTTGTGCGTCTTGGTGTGTGTGTGTGTTGTGTGTCTGTGTGTTGTGTGTGTGTGTGTTTCCAGGTCCAGAGCACATCGCTCGGTGGGAGTTTGGCCGATGAGAGCTGTGCTTCGTGACTGAGGCAGAAGATTACTGATCCACGGCTGCTGTTCCTCTTCTGACTGGATTGTGTGGTTTTAAGCTCAGATCTAGGACTCCTGATCGATGTAGCCAGAATTTCACAAAGAATAAAATATGTTGAGACATGTAGCTAGAGGAAAATAATCAATGACTCATTGTCATACACTGTGAATGCAAAGTTGATTTTCTTCCCCCCCAGCATGTCCTGAAGTATTTTAGTCCTTTTACACCAGAGCGACGACTCTTTTTATTTATTAAACATCATGCTGTAATTTTTATCCATTTTTTATTCAGTGTGTTTTATTCAATGTTTTGGAATGTTTATAAAATTGGTCGATATTTGTGTTCACGGCCATCCTACAGTATGTGTATTTTGTACAGGAACAATGCAAGGGAATTTTTTATCATTGTACATTTGCCCTTAAAAATAAAAATAGCAGATAAGACTAAGACTCTGTTCATATTACATGCTGCATTTTTTGGTCGGATCGGATTTGCGTATCATGACGGTTCACATGAAAAATTACAAGTGACTTTTATCTTACTCTAATGTGGATGCGTTTGTCCTTTGAACTACTGCTCTTGTACACATCAATATGTCTTTGCTAAAGTCACATGAAATCCCGTTTTCCTTCAAGTCGCATGACTGTGTATCAGATGTAGATCCGATGTAGGACCACATATGGATGTGACTCAGATCCGATCCGAAACCATCAGATTTGTGCATTCAGACAGCCCTAAGAAACAGACCTCTGTCACATTAGGGTAAAAAAAACAACAACAAAAAAACCCCCCCAGATCTGCTTCCCTTCAGACAGGTATTGTAAATGCAGCCTAAAACCTTCGATGGTTGGATAGCTTCGATTTAAACTCTCTAATATTATCAAACATCCCCTTCGTCCAATCTCACATTTGCCTTGTTTTTAATTTTCCTTTTTGGAGTACATGCCTCCCTCGCTTTCTGTTGAAGTAAATGGAGAGTGTTTAAAAATCATTAGACAAATGTATTTTCATTTTCAGCATTTTCAGTGTTTTCCTTAAAACCTCACATAAGCCCAGAGTGATATGTCAATTCTAATGGCCTGCACTTCCCTGGAGAAAAAACAAAACAAAAACAACAACAAAAACAAATCTCACAAACTAATATTTAGTTTGGACATATTTGGTCTAAATTACTGCGCACAATGTGTCCACATTTTGGACACGTCCAAGACTTAAGTAAACTTGTATAAAAAGAATTCTAATATGTGACCATATAATTATAATATCTGAGCAACTTTTCTATTACAGTTAGAGATCCTTTAGCCTTTAAACTGATTAAAACGTCTGTTTTTGTGCTTCAGTTGTTTGGTTTTTTATGATAAGGTACAGTAGTCAATACTTTTAAATATGAAGTCTAAGTTTATTATTTGAGACAATGTCCACAACACCCTTCACAATGACAGCGGTAAGTTTTAAAAGAGATACAGAAAAGAGTGTTTAATAACGCAGTCTGTAAAACTGCTGAACATTTAACTTGATGATTGTCCTAACCTAATGGTCGTCACATTTTTTTTTTTACCCTAGATGTATGAAAGATAAGCAGGCGACTGTGCTCATGCTTCTGCACACGCAAAACAAGTCATACAGTATTTAAAGTATAAACCGGGGTCCTCTGGATCATACAAGACAACTAGACTGGTTTCCATTAGACCAGTGAAACAAGAAACTCACTTATGTTATGCATATAAGAGTGACGTCTAAGTAAACCCGGGACTTTTGATTGTGCAGAATAACAGATTACAGTTATGAGAGTAAAAACTTCCTATATTTCTCTATATAATCCCCTAATACACTAATGCACTGATCCCAGCGTTTCACTAGTGCTTGGGTACCATCAAGGTAGAAAGATTTCTCAGTATCCCAGAGACATCATCATATTGAATGCTTCCGGCCTCCCAGGAACTCCTTTAATGCCCTAATCATGTGGAAATGTCTTGGAGCAAGGTAATGTGATTACAGAATGCTATTGTAATATGCAAGTGGTGTTGGTGAGTGTAGATTTCCCACAGACAGATGCATCTCTTCCACAAGTTGATGACATCCATATCCTAAAATTTTAAGGATCATGTGTTACATTTGCTGAATGTTCACAGAATCAATTGCAGTGGGCTCTGAACCTGATCATCATTCATGTACGTACTTGAAATCTGTCCCGGTTTGACTTGAACGTGCCTCGTGCATATGATGTGTACTTTTGTGATAAATATTTAAATGTTATAGTGGCTCTATATTATGAATGTAGAGTAATGGAAATTAGGGTGGTCGAGACTTAGAACTCGCAGAATGTCCATTTGTGGTCGTTTGCATATAAAGTGACAATCATGATTTTGTGGATTGAAATTAGGTTAAAATGTCAGACTCTCATATGATTTGAAAAATAGTGAATTTGTGGACTTGTCGGATTTTATTTTCTGTATTCTGATATAAGACATTTTGTATGATGAAAACTACTGTCTAATTCTTTTTCATATCACTTGCGAATGATGTTTGCGTAATAAAAATGTTTTTTTTTTCAATAGCTATAATTTTCCTCCATTTTATTTAGTAAGAATTAAAAGTCAATCAAATATTTTGTCCTTGAATTTGCAACTTCTCCCCCCAGATTCTGTGCTCTTATAACTTAGTGCTCAAGAGACAATTGTTTATGGAGAAACTTCACGCTAAGGTGACCTGCACTATAGGACTGGATTATAGACACACACACACACACACACACACTGCTGAGATGATAAAACAGAAACACAACTAAGGCAATTTGTTCGATCAGATTAAAAAAACAAACAGTCAACGTCCTTGCTGATATTTGCCTCTGTGTTTTGTTAGTGTGTGTGTGTGTGTGTGTGTGTGTGTATGCAGCCCTGCTGAGCGCTTGCTGAAAGGCTTAATCGTCTGGGCGGGCGATGACTGAAAGCTCATAAATCACCACTCTCATTATTGTTGGCTGTCCATATGGATTTACACTTCCACTGTAATCCAGTCGTCAGTCATCGTGTGAGTGTGTATCTGAATTAACATCACTTCTATACCGGATTCATAGATTGTTAAATCAAAGCCACATAATTTAAACAAATACACAACCCAGTGTCTAATTTTCTGTCTAATATCCAGAGCCGTCACACTTTTGACTTTGATCCCAAAACAATTCGCCTGAATGTGATTCTAATAGTTGAGACAATATTTTTTAATATAAATCAAGAAAAACAATGTACTCCTTTCACATATAGATTTTATTGTGTGTTCACTTCCCAAGTTGATTATTTTCACCTTCAACACTGTTTTATTCCTTTTACTCAAAAGTCTTGTGTGTCATTTATTTTTTATTTTTTGTATCTGTTTATAATTACATGTTACATTGTGGAATACCATGAATTGTCAAAAATGTACAGTTACAGATTTATATCTTAATGTTACAGTTCTGGCACTGGAGACTCCTTCCATAAATGGCAAAAAAATCTCTCCTTATAGTCTATCTAATTATCTAATTATCTAATTTCATTTGTGAAAATGATTCCTCATGCCTCCCAGAAACACTTTTTCACAATACGAGTCCTGCAATATAGCCGTGCAATGAGGGAAGAAACCCTCCATAGATGTGATAATCTGGTCATTCAGTACATTCAGGTGGTCAGCTGACGTCATTTTATTGTCACATAACGTTGCTGAGTCTAGACTTGAGCAGCTGAAGCAACCCCAGATCATAACACCGCGTCCAGATGCTGGGTGCATCACTTTCTGCACTTCCGTTCTGGACTCATCAGACCACTTGACCCTTTTTCCATTTTGTCCAACCTTTATGCTCCCTAACAAACTAAAGCCTTTTGTTTCTGATGAGTCTCACTAACAAGAGGTTTTCTTATGGTCACACAGCTGTTTATTCCCAATCCTGTTAGATCTCATCACATTGTGTGTGTGCGGAAACATTTTTCTTTCAGCATTAAACATATGTAAAATGTGGAAGTAATCTCAGTCATTCATGATTTTTTTTCCTTCTGTGCAGTTGACAGTTCAGCGCTATCCTTCCAGGCTGTAATAATATGCTGGATAGTTCTCACGTAACCTGATTTCAGTCATTTTCACGTTTTCTTTGACTTATGCATAATCACACTGTTATTAGTGTTATATACTGTTGTTACAATATCTTGTATGCAATAACACCATTTTAAACTGTGCAATATTGCCGACTCATTTGAAAGTGTAACTATTGTATTATTTTTCTTTTCTATTTATACACTGTTCCCTATTTTATATTTGCACATTTTTCTTTGCTGCTGTAACATAGAAATTTTCCCACTGTCAGACGATTAAAGGTTTATCTTATCTTATCTTATCTTATCTTATCTTATCTTATCAATAATTTGACTGTTCTGTAATGTTGACTTATTACTACCAGGGGGTATTTACCAGCTCTGTTGTTTTGCCGTACATTCTCCCTCAGACACTTTAAAACCTGGCTATAGAATTTGCTATTGACGTTCTGGCCCCTGGGGATGAATTTTCGATGCACAATGCCGCGAATGTCGAAGACGATGAGCATGCACTTGTTCGAGGCAAGGACAGGCTCTTCCACACTGAAGACTGTTGCTTCATCTCAGGGTCACACACACACACACACACACACAAGTGTCGTCACCGGTAATGATCCTCGACATGAAGGACGGCACACTGATGGAGTTCTTGGCAGACTTCGACACTATGTTCCTTCTGCTCCTGGGTCAGCAGACTGGGGACGAACTTGGCAGCAACATGGTGCACGTTCAAATCACATGTGAGGATCGCCTGACATGCTGACAACGGCAGCAGTTTTGTGGATTGTTCTCTGATGATCATCATGCACAAGTGCCCGAATGGTTTCGACATTTTCGGGGGGTTGAGGTCTTCCTGATCTCTCGTCTTCTTCCAGGGATGTTCTTCTGCTCTTGTACATTTCAAACGACTCATTGCAGAATCGCTGTAATCTTGCAGAATCATGTCAAACGTCTCTGTGGCAGATTTACCCAGTTTCTCACAGAATGTCCCATTCATTCTTTGTTCTAACTTGCTGTCCATGATGAAATAATAGATGTGGTCAGAATTGCGTTAGCTGCACAGCTCCCTTATGAAGGACGATGTCTTTTGGCACACTGACTTATGAAGGTCGTTGCTCCCAGTGACTGTGTGTGCAGCTTTGTGCTGCCATCTATTGGTGTGCTACAAAACTACTTCTAACCAATCAGAAGAGAGAATTCAGTAGTGCTGTGGTAGAAAGTGGTTTGATGTTGTAGCCAGATTACTACACCCTCTGAAAAAAAAAAACAGTCGATTTTAAGCTTTTTCTATCACTAAGTGATAATTTCATGAATGAATATTTTGCATATTTGCTCATTTACATATTTAACATCTGCTCCATCGATTCCTGTTGTCCCAGTACAAGGATGCTACAATATGTGTTGAAATTTCTAATCACTCATAAGCAGCTAATAGAGATTAGGCTGAAAATGAGCACAAGAGTATTTCTATAACGAGAAAAAGACTGCCATAATTTATGCAGAATTTGTGCCCTAATTTCTTTCCCTGAGAACACATTTGTTGATTCTGTGCAGCGCAGATAATAAGAACAAATTCACTTGACACAAGTCGACTTTGCTCTCTCTCCCTCTTTCTCTCTCTCTCTCTCTCTCTCTGTCGCTGCGGTCCTACCCCAATCCAAAATCAATTACACTCCACAGACCAATAATCTAGTGCCTCCCCCAAGTGAACCCTTATCTTCCTCTCAGGGCCAGATAGAAAATAACAAATTACTGCAGATAATTCGGTGGCTGTCGACGTCGCTCGCTGCCTTCTGCATCGGACCGACGGCTTTGTTGTGTGTGGCATTCATTCCTCTCCATGCTTCTTCTCTCATCCTCTCTTTCCTTCTGTTTCTCTTTAACTTCATCGATTTGCTTCAGCAAATGTCTTGTTTAAGGATGAGTATCTTGCAGCAGCATAATAATAATAATAATAATAATAATAATAAGTGGCTGAATAAAAAAAAGATCATCCATACATGCAGTTCCTTGTATAAAACATGTATTACAATGTCATGAATTATAAAATAGAATCAGCAGTAATAGTAGTATAATATAATTTAAGCATATGTGTATGTGTGTGTGTGTGTATTGACTGTGCATGTGTGTGGACTGTGCCTATATTTGCTCTCTCTCCTCCATGCATTAGTGATGGAGGTCATCAGGATAGTAGGGCGACTGTCACAGCGGACGGTTATTTAGGCTGTGCCGGCATCCTGATAACGTGCATTAAAAGATGATTGGAGAACGAAAGGCACTGGAGGCAGGACAGTGGAATTAGCTCCCATTGTCATGATAATGACATTCATATTTTTCACATCCAACACACCCAGACCTTGCATTGTGCGGTAAACGGGAATGCAATTTCTCAGCCAGCAGCGATCAGAATAAGGAACGACAATTACAAATCCTCTTTGAGAAAGTAAGTCGCTAAATGACTTTTCATTCAGGCGAGGCGAAGGGGTCTAGGAAAGCAATTAAAGTGTGTGTAGCTGTAGGGAAAAGACCCTGCTCTGTTATTTAACCTACATTTGGAATATTCCTTCATTCATAGTCAGGAAAACAATCACAAATTTAAAAGCAAGACAAGTCAAAGGTGCAGTTTGTAATGTTTCAACGTTTAAGAATCATATAATGAGCTGGTGGGAAAGCAGGAGGAGGTGGAGAAATGTGCAAATGCAGGCAGGTGCCCTTGTGAAACAGGGCCAGGGAGAAAATGGAAAATCCTGGAATACTGAAAACTCACTTGGAGGGAAATTTGGGAAAAGGAAGCAACCAGGTTGGGGTTCTTTGTTAGAGCTTCAGTATATAGATGATGTTCTCTCCATTTCCGAAAAGCCCAACAAGCAGGATGGAGGAACCTCAAACCTCAAAGTAGTCAAACATCTTACCCACTAGGTTACCGCTGCCTATCAAAACCTAATCTCAATCCGACAGACCTTGAGAATTTTTGTAAAAAGAATGGGCCAAAACATTGGAATCCAAAGGTATTTGAGAAGACTTCTAGACTTGCAGCTGTATCTGCTGCCAAAAGTGGTTCAAAAGTGGTTATTGATCCAAGATGGTGAATATTTATACACTTTGATTGCATTTTGAGACTTCCAACTATCTTCCAATGTTAGATAAACACATGGGGTTGCCCTTCAAGTCAAACCTGACATTTTTATTTTGCAGAAAATAATCCCCTGCTACATTAATAATGTACTTTTTGTACATTACAAGTGTTTCACAAGAGTTTCATAAGTGTTTGGGTAGCATCAAGGTAGAAGGTTTTTTCAGTAAACCAGAGCCATGATCGGACTGCTGGCTTCATGTCTAAAAAAAACTGGCCTCCCAGGAACTCCTTTAATATGCCCAAACATGTGGAAATGGCTTGAAGCGAGGTCAGGACTGTACGGGGGACGTGGCAATGACTCCCAGCCAAGTTCCTGTAATGTGCAAATGGTGTTGGTGAATGATTGTGTGTACAGTTCCGACAGACAAAGGGAACTTTTCTGTAAGTTATCTGTCGATGTTCAAGGATCAGGCGTTATACTTGCTGAACGTTCACAGGAAAGGCTGCAGTGGGCTCCAACCCACTTTGGCCAGGATCGTTATTTATGACAGAAGTACGGCCATCTTTAAAACATCTACTGTAAATGTCTTACTGTGAGTCTAATCACTGTACTGTGAATGAAGTCATCTGTAAATATCAATTGCTTTCTTGTCTTCATTCACCAGAAATGTTATTAAGTTCTGGGATTGATTGACCGCCCCACATTATGTAAATAAAAAAGGATTAAAACCTAATTTTAAGCATTTTAGTTTATACAATAACATGGAAAAGGCACTGTATGGCCAGGATCAGACACTCATATGTGGCTGTTGTGTTGCCTCTGCTGTGAATTCCATGTAATCAAGCTGCATAATGACTCATTTTTCCATCACGATTATGACAGATTAATGAAGTGTGTATCAAACCCCACCGGCTTCTAAAACCTGATAAAGAAGCGGCTCTTTTTACGAGATCTGTCATGATTAAAGTCTCAAGACAGGTTTATGCTCACAGGAGAAGTTTTAGATAAGTTTCCTTACAGAATTTACCTGTTTGGTAGGAGATGAAATTTAAATAGAAAGAGAGAGAGATAGAGATAAAAAAAAAAAGAAAAAAAAAAGCGGTGGTATACTGGGTACGATTTCACAGCGAGACAAGGAGTGGAGGGAGAAAAATCACGAGTGAAGAATGAAATATTTGGAGCTGGAGAGCAAAGAGGAATTCAGATTGGTTTGGTAAAACCAGAGGCAGATAATGATAGACAACAATGGAGGCAATTACTCAAGGAATGGGAGATAAGTATGGTCTCCTTGAGACGAAGGTTTTTCCCCCGGTAATGGTTCATTTATTCAGGAGCTGCGCTTTCTCCATACGGCGGCGTCTCAAGGAAGAGCGTGTGAAAGGCTGCAATCAGCACTCAATTAGAGTGTTTTACATTTCAATGGTAATGAGGATACCAGGCAATGTGTCTGCCATGGTAAGGGGGAGAAGAAAAAAACGAAAAGGAGGCAGAAGATAGGAGAAGAATAACAGAGAAGAACAAGACAGAGAGAGAGAGAGGGAGATTACAGAGAAGATTATAATAGTCAGAAATATGAGAAATTGCCTGGAACAGTGGTTCGTGTACTTCGGCTTTGCTCGATGAAGTGTTTGCCTCCGCCCTAACACACCCACATGGACTCGTATTATTCCTGCTGTTAATTAGCTGATTAGAAGCATCAGGTGCGTTAAAGCGGATAAAGCCACATTATACTCAAGGCAGAAGGATCAGGGCCTGATACAAAGGAAGCACGGCGTTGCTGATACTTTTATGAGTTTCCTTATAAAAGTCTACAATCTCTGAGGCAGTAAAAACAGATGAATTTTCCTACTCCAATTTATCTTCATTGTAAAATGGTTTAAGGGATATTTCACAGGCCAAAAGCCATGGAGCCAGCAATTTACCTTCCCTGTGACGCAATAATACATGTATGATTTACTGTATAAGACCCCACCCCCACCCAGTCCTCCCGCCGGATTGACGCTATCAAAGTGCACTGAAGAGGTGAAGATGGACATTTTGTCGGCTCTTTATTCTGGGATAGTATTTATTTATTTAAATAAGTTTGGGTTAGGCCGGTGTGTTTGTGCTTATCGGTATACCGAGACACCCTGACATTACTGAGGTGAGCTTAGCTAACGTTAGGCTTCATGTTACTGCACTGTACAGGAGTTGGGGAGCTAAACACTCATAACTGTATCTATCTTTTTCCAAAATTTGCCCTGACTTTTGTCCAGCGACAGCATCCTGCACCACCCCAGCACACACGGGCATGTGAGCGCTCAGCTAACGAAAGTTTGAGAAAAAAACAGTGTTTAACAGTTAAGGAGTAGCGGCGCTAAGTTAAGGGATATACAAATTGCCTAATTTTTTTTTATTTAATTTTTATTTAACGTTTTAATTGTTGAGGTTTTGTTAGGCCAACTGTCGCTTGAACTTACTACATCAATGTGCTATAAGGGAAGATAATTTACTTTTTTAGTAGATGAAAAGCTGAGCTAAGTCAACCCTAGAGAAATATAATTAATTGAGCCCACAACCAATATTATTTGAGCTGACTTAAATATTTGAATTACAAGTTGATTCAACTTAAAATTTAACAGCAATGTGAAATATTTTGTTTGGTCAGTAAATTTCTCTAAAAATTGAGTAAACTTAAAAAAAACTTGTTACTAATCTCTTTTATGTTGAGGTGGCTTATTTTATTAAATAGCTTACTAGCTGACATGTGCATGAGTTTTTGATGCTCATACACAAAGGTGAGTCAAAAATGATCTGTCGGCAAGCTTTTGTATTCCCGAGTGTATGAGCCACAAATGCACCGCTGTCGTCACTTCTTCATCCGAAGTGAATTTTCGTCCTCTTAGGGCTGCTTTCAGGAGATTAAACAGGTTAACGTGTGATGAAGCAAGATAGGCCTATATGGAGGATGCTTTAACACCTCAAAATGAAGTTTTTGCAGACAGCGTGGGCGTAAGTGTGTGGACGTGCATCGTCATGCAAGATCACATCGCCCTTGGATAGCAGTCCTCTGCTTTTAATAAGCATCTTACTGTAACAAGCACTGTTGATTGTTGAACCTTTTTCCTGATAATGTTCCAATACTGGCCCAGAAAACTGTAAGCATTGACTTTTGAACTTTTTCTCGATCAGTGATTGAGGATGTTTCCATTCCAGACTCTGCGGTTTACTTTCAGGCTCATAGTCATGAATCCGTGTCTCATCACTAGTTATGATTCTCGTTTTTCACCTTCCTTAAAATATCGATACAAATGTTGTTTGCAGATATCCAAATGCTTCTGTTTATGCTCTTCTCTTAGTTGTTTCGGCACCAGGTACACCCTCAGACCACAAAAAACACGAATCACTGCACGATGCTCTTCCTACTTGCAGATCACAAACTTGGCATCGTTCACACTGTAGTTACAAATGAACTGATGTAACACGTTCGCACCTGCACAACAGTGACTGGAAGGACAGCAGCTTTGAACGGAAAGCACTATTTAATAAATATATAATTAATATAACCAGAGAGCGGATCATTTTTGAATCACCCTCGTATCACTTGTGTTAACATGTGATGTTTGTAAAGTGGTGATTTCTGAAGATGATAACGCTAGATCAATTACAGCAGCGGAAAGGAAGACTCTCTTCAACTTCCTTTCCTGTTTCATCATTGTTTGTGACGATTTTTGCAACAACTGGAGTAAGACGTACTTTACTGGAGGTTTAAAAACTATGAAATGGAATTAGACAAATACGTAAGAATAACAACTGTCGGTTTTTATTTTAAGGCATGAAGGTCGGCTGTTCTGGAACAGTTCTTGTAAGAACATTATTGTCAAGTGCATTTGCAAAACTCATCAAGCACCATGATGAAACTGGCTCCTTCTCAGGAAAGCAAGACCAAAACATACCTCTGCTGGAGAGGAGAAGTTCATTTAAAGTTACCAGCCTCGGAAAAACAGCACCTCAGATTAGACTGGCCATTTAAGAAGGTCCTGCATCAGGCAAATAAAAAAAAAAGGAATAATAACTAAGGATATTGCTAAAATGACTGAAATTGGGTTATGAACTGTCCAAAACATTATTATAGGATAGGACCTGGAGGGATAGTGCTGAACCATCAACTTTGTGGAAAAATTGTTGTAAGAAAAAAAAAAATATGATGAGTGCTCACTTACTGTATGAGCACTTGCTGTACAGTAGTTGCATTTTTTAAAGCCACAGCAGAAATCTAGAGCATTTCCACTCACACATGGTGTGATGAGAACTCACAGGATTGGGACGAAACAGCTGTGTGTCCATAACAAAACAACTTGTTAGTGAGACTAATCAGAAAAAAATTGCTTTAATTTGCTAGCGAGCGTAGAGTTTGGACTTTGGAACGAGGGACCACAAGGTCATGTGGTCTGATGAGTCCAGTGTGGTCCTATTCCAGTGTGAAGGGAATGTCAGGGTAAGAAAGGAAGCACATGAAGTGATGCACACCTCATCTGGACACAGTGTTATGATCTGGGGTTGCTTCAATCGCTCAGGTCTAGACTCAGCAATGTTATGTGGCAATAAAATGAAATTCAATTCAGCTGACGACCTGAATGTACTGAATGACCAGGTCATCACATCTATGGAGTTTTTCTCCACCTCCATATTCAAGGACTCGAGTAAAAGGGTGGTTCTGGGTGCACAAGGTAGGATTTTCACAGTGGAACTGGCCACCACATTGTATGCCATAATCAAAGCTAAAGGCATTCGAAGAGAATATTAGATTGTGCGACTTTAGATCTGGATCCCGTAAAAGGATCTAACAGCATATTTAAACACAGTGGCTAAATCCCAAGTGGCTCTCTACTCCGCCTCTATATAGTGTCCTATACTGTATGTGACTTCAATTTACAGTAACACTGCACAGGAAATACATTCCCTTAAAAATATATAATATTGTTTGGAATAAGCTCTAGTGTTGATGTGATTTTGCAGTCCGGTCCTCGTGAGCGGGTCACACATAGGTCATGTAAGTTTTACATTCTGAAATCGAGGAGTTCCAGTGTTGTGAAAAAAAGCAAACCACAGAGTCTGGAGCTGATCATCTGCTATATGCTAAATTACACTGATCCAGGTGTACTTTATTGTATTGACGTTGTACGATACGGCACTGCTAATAGGGGATGTGACTCAGCTGTTGTCCATGACAGCTTGTATTACTCATCGCTAATTCTGCACTACGCCATTTCAGTAAAAATCTAAACAGGGATAACTACAGGAAATTGGCAGGACCATAACGGTAAAAAAAAAAAAAAAAAATCAGACACAAGACGTTATCCGTTAAACACATTTCATTTCTGAAGACTCTGAGACATGTGCAGAGGATTAATGTCACGCATAACACACATGGATATTAATTAATCATGGAGTCTGTCAATCCACTGAAACTCACTTATTTCCTGTGTGACAATGTCCAAATCGTCCAAAGCCACACGCCGACGAGCGGTGAGAAATGAATCAGCTTCACGTCTCTAAAACTACAGCCAGTATTTTCAGAAAACCGTTAAGTGGATGCATTTTCGAGAACATACGAATATGCTTTTTTATTTTTAATTTTTTTTAATCTTTATAAAATATCTGTGTCCCTCGCCACGTTCTGTTTCTGCTTCAGTTCTCTCGCTCTCTCCGCTCTCTCCAATATGTTTTGGATACAAGATAAACTTTGATAAGAGTTAATGAGAAAACGCTATTGTCCCCAGAGAGAATGAGGCGAACGCTTTTGTCTCGCCAGCCAAACACTAGAGCTTCCTCTCCAGGAAATGTGAAACAGAGACTAGAGAAGGACAAAAAAAAAGCAAAGCAAAAAAAAAAAAAAAAAAAAAGGACAGAAAGAAGTCAAGGGGATGAAATGAGCAGCGGGGACAAGAAAGACAAAGCAAAAGAGATAGTTCAGAGAAGCTGTGGATGAGCTGAGTGAAGAGGAGAGAATAGAGGAAATGAAAAGCCTTATTATTTCTGGTGAATATTCACGACCCCGTCGCTGCTCGAGATCACACCTCGGAATACAGAGTGTTGTTTTGAGCAAACAAGACAGTCGTTAGACTGAGTAATCTGATTAATTTACCGTGTATTTACATGTATTTATACTATAATGTAGTATATAAGGACCAGGGGTTTATTGGTTGCACCCCCTGGGTAGGGGGGTTCGAATCTCGTCTCTGGTCTGTGTGTGTGTGTGACGTTTGTATGTTCTCATTGCGTTTAGTGAGTTTCCTCCAGTTTTCTCCCACAATCCGAAGACTTACGCTGTGTTTTCAAACTGCAAGAAGGTTGGTTTCCTCAGCGATGTAACTTCCCCTTACGATCTGTGGTCGTTCGTGATAATGCCTTGGATAGATGTGTTTTCTAAAAGATCTACAGTAGTATACTACAGTATAATCATTTCCTGTGCTAACATAGGTCGCTATGACAACTCACACCCAAGGGCAACATTTGATGCTAGATTGTGACGTGTGTTAGATGCTGTTGGATAAATCAACAAACTAGACAGAAGGAAAACAAGATGAGAAGACGCCCCTCTCTCTCTCCGTCTCCGTGTCTCTCTGTCTTTCTCAAACACACCCACCTACCCACACACACACACACACACACACACACACACACACACACACACACACACACACACACACACACACACACACACACACAAGTCTCAAGGACGTCAGATCTTAATTGAAAATGACAGCTCCAATTAAAAATGTAATCATTTCGCCCGTTTGCTAATTAAAACGGAGGCGACTGATAGTTTTGTCTCATTAACTTCAAAGAGCACCATGGCGCAATGGCTGACTGGGCTTCTTCTGGTGCTTTAGTTTTTTTTTTATAATTTTTTTTATTTTAGTGAAATGTGAAATATGCAAGAAATAACCAAAATGAAAGGAAAAAAAACATCTCAGTGTCACTTGACTGATGTCGTCTCGGAAAAAAGTAGCTCCACAAAGCCTGCGTGTTATGAAGGAAAGTTTGAGGAAGCCTGCGAGGCAATAGGGGAGAATCTTACCTTCATCTAATGATCAGACTCCTCTCTGCAGTGTGGCATAGCATGTATGGGTGTATGAATGAGTGTGTGTGTGTGTGTGAGAGAGAGAGAGAGAGAGAGAGAGAGAAAGTGATTCGAGCGATTTTATTCTGTATGCTTGCAGCTTATCCCTTGTGGTACATGATCTTAAATTAACCACTTAATCACAGCTGACAGATGTGTCCGAGGACTGTCGAATCTCTCTACTTCTCTGTCATCTATGAATTCCTTTCAGTCGTTTTTATTCCCATTACAACAAAAAGGATGTCAAGCCGTTTTTATGTGTTTTGTGAAATTTTAAAAGCCGCTGAAGAGAGATAAATGCTACAGCGATTCCAGTCTGCTTTTAGTACTCGTGGTCATGCTGCTTAAAATGATATAATTTTACAATTTCACATTTTATCACGTTTTAAAAGGAACTGCTTTTGAAAGCTCTGTCCTTTGCTTCTTTTGTACCTTGTGGTTCCGTATATATTACAATTACAATTCACTCTTGGACCAGTCGTTTGGCCTGAACTTGTGTTTGACTGCATTATTCCTAAATTCTCAATATTGCTACAATATAAATTCCTGTTTAAAGAAATTTTGTGTGACTTATTATCTTTAAGCACAGACTATAACTTTAACTTTAACTGAACCCCAATCCTGCATTTACAACATACAGAACATATATATTTCTATATCAGCACTGACCCCTGGTCCAAGCAGTGTCTACGTCTTTTCATTTATCGCCCTCTTTAACTGAACCAAACATTATACGTTAAAGTGATGGTTCGGATTTTTTAGAAGTCTGTCTATCAAATTTGAGGTGTGTATAAGTACATTACCATATGTATTGATTGTTGTAAGTTTTCCTGTACACAAGTACGATTGTAAGTAGTTGAGGCGAAATTCCACAACTCTCGTTCCATGCAAAAATGTATTCAAAAGTTCAGCTGTGAATTCAGTACAAATATAATGTTTGTTTTTTTTCACTGAACTAGCTGTATGGCTAACAGGAACTGACCTCATTAGCAAACAATTCCATATGGCTAATTCCAGAGTGAGAAAAGCATAAAATTTGTATTAAATACACAGTAACTTAAAAAAAGACACTTTAGTTAGTTAGCTTTAGCTTTAGCTTTAATGTCAGCTAAACTTTGAATTGTGTTTTTGCACAGAACATGGGTAGCGGAATTTGGTCCCAATTACTTACAATACGTTATACTCTAAGTATAACGATGCCATATACTGAATTCCAGAGGAAGAAAAGCATTCAATTTGTACTAAATATACAGTAACTTTAAAAGACACTTTAGAACATGGGTAGCGGAATTTGGTCACAATTACTTACAGTATGTTATACTTGTGTTCCCGCAGTTGCTGGGCAGAGCAGGAAAATTTTTAACAAGACCTATGATAATATACTTATACTGTATGCACCTCAATTTTAATTTAAGACAGACTTAAAAAAAAAAAAAAAAAAACTGTTCCATTAACTTCTCTTTGCATTCAGGCTGTCTCTGGTCCTGCCAATGTATTTGGCTGACTTATGTTGTAAGAACTTATTCATACCAATAACACTCAATAGCACTTAGATTTGAGTCTAATTTCTTCTGGAACAAGATGGCTGCCTACGAACTTACCATATGGTACAAGCAAGTAATGAAATATAAGGTATAAGGAACCTGTTTAAAGGATTTACTGGGTTTATGAGTTATTAATATCTAATCAGGAATCCACCTGTCTCTGACCATAAATCTTTTGATCAGCTCAGCTGTAACATAACATGGGCAGTGTCAGTGAACACATGAAGGTCAAAAGAGTAATAAAGTAAAGCCATTATATTGAGAAGCATGCTGGAATCACTTTACATTCGCAATGTTTAAACCATCTCACTGAGACCACCTCCAATATAATCTCAATTCAGGTTATTTTTTCATTTGGATTATTTGGAGTCCATACTGAGGAGGAAAAACAACCACTTCTGTTACCTGAAAAAACTAAGTACTCCTACTTAGCTTAGAGTTCTAGGAACTCGGACATGGATTAGAGAACACTTGACCCCAGTTCATGGAACATTTGATTAGTACAGTATGAACACTGTACCATGCCTGGATATGGAACAGTGTGCTGGGCTCGGATCTACTTGAGAAGGAGTTCTCGGGCACAGTTTGCATCAAATTTGAAAGCTAACTGTACCAAAACACAAAACATATTCTGTCTCATCAGCTACAGCTGATAAAGTAGGAGAGAGGTGTGAACCAAAGATCCAGATTCAAAATATCAAATAACATTTGTCCTAGCATGAAGGTCAACTCTGTTCTCCCCCTCTTCCTCTTTTTTGGGTTTATTGGGGACTTGCAAATCAAGTGGAATAGTTGGCAACTGCCACCTACTATCAGAGTGCATGAATATGCAAGTGTTCCCAAGTATGGAACAATATTACTAATTACTAATGTTACAAAAACTGGCCGATAGGAAATTTGGGGGGGCTTTCGGACTTTTGCGACATGGTGCATCATGCATACTGTCAAAACAGACTTAATCTGTAGCTGAGAAGGTTATACTTTCCAGGTTAATAACTAGGTTTGTCCAGGAATAATGCATAAATCAATAACCATAACTAATGTAGTATTCAGTATTTTAAACACGAGAAAATGTATCCAGTGTGAATCTGCTCTGGATAGCTACAACATCATGAATTTAAAATGATTAAATTACTGTTCTATGATTTTAATATTGTTTTTGTTGACAGTCAATGAAACACCATCAACCTTTAATAATAAAATTCTTAAACGATACAGAATTACCTAAAACTGATTGCAAACGTTATTAAATCTTTGTATCCACTTTAGAGATTTTTTTCCTAGCTTTGTGCTTTAGTTAAAGGAGTAAAAGCCTAGCTGCATGGATTTTCCTTTTTCCCCTCTCAGTGTCAGAAGCTTCCCGCCGAAGACAAAAGCGCCTCAGTTCTCTGTGGAGTAATTATAGTTCCGCCTCCTTTCATGTCAGCACGCCGTGGCCAAGTCTTTGTTTGAGACCTCTCTTTAAAAAAACACTGTACGCCCCAGGCCTCAAATACAAGATTAAACGATTCTCTGTTGATATTGAAATGAGAGGCTCTACATTCAAGGGCAGTTTAAAGAAACATGGCAAAGCATGAAGTCTGAAATGAACATGACACATTTGTTCATGTCTTTTAGGGGTTTTGGAGTCAGGTAGTATTGTGGGGATTTGAATGATATTAACTGACTGTATATTTGTTTTTTTTTTAAAGACAATTTGACGTTAAAATATCTCAATCTAACATCAGAAAGAAACTTTTACACACATGAATCATAACATGCTGTTTATTGTTGTAAGGTTAAGTCTCTGAGTAAGGTTAAGAAATCCTGCCTTCTGTGTTATGATTGGTTTAAAACATAGAGCATGAAGGCGGGGCTAAATCATTGTGCTTTAAGCCCAGTTTAGCACCATAATATTTGTCAATTGTTAAATCTGTATCAGTCTAAACTACATTTATTTATAATTAAGTGATTTAAAAACAATAATGGAGATTACTGAAATAATAATAATAATAATAATAATAATTATTATTATTATTATTATTATTATTAATAATAATAATAATAATAATAATA
>JAQMYI010000038.1:29183339-29197134 GCA_030014275.1 Clariallabes melas
TCTCCACTTACTCTAGCCTCACACACACACACACACACACACACACACACACACACACACACACACACACAATAAAATAAGTAAATTAAGAAAATTAAATATCCAGTAATGTATATTACTGCACCACCCTTCATTTCTTCATATTTTGCATCCAAATAGTCAGAGTTTCTTGTATTGTTAATGTATTCTTGAGCTTTAGAGAACTGATTTCTATTATGAGAGAATCCATACCACGGTCATAATACAGGTGTGGCCATTGGAGGTCAGTAACCCTGTCACAAAGTCCAGGGCGATGTCGGACCACAGCTGGCATGGGATAGGCAGGGGCCTGAAGAGGCCAGCTGCGGCCATGATGACATGTTTGAATGTTGTGGAGATTTCGCATGTCACCACAAAGCTGGTGACATCCTGCTGGAGACTGGGCCACCAAAAACTCTGATGGACTTGAGTCAGGGTTCGGGCTGAGCCAGGGTGGCAGGAGAGCTATGAGCTGTGCTCCCGTTCCAGAACCTAAGAACGCAGAGAGAGGGGAATGAAGAGACAATTAGGGGGTGTGTTGCTTGACCCCGGCTCATGAGCCAGGGCTTCTTTGACGTTGGTCTCGATGGTGAGCTTGGCAGCGACAAGCAACGAGGGATGAGGCAGAATAGTGTCATCAGTGGTGGAGTCATGAGTTGCCGTGAACTTGAGAGGGCATCTGGCTTGGAGTTCTTTGATCCTGGGCGATAGGAGAGGGTGAAATTGAACCTGGAGAAAAAGAGGGAACACCGAGCCTAGTGGGCATTGTGCCTCTCGGCACTTCGTAGGTACTCAAGATTTTTGTGATCAGTCCAGACTAGGAATGGAATCTCCACCCCTTCTAGTCAGTGTCTCCACTCCTTCAGAGCCAACTTGATGGCCAAGAGGTATTGCTGATGCCATAATTCTTTTCAGTGGGGCTTAAGCGGTGAGAGAAGAAGAAGTATGGGTCCAGCTTGTTATCATGCATGGTCCTCTGGGAAATTATGTTTGTTAGGGGGCAGCAATAGAGCTGTAACTCCAGATAATGAGGCAGTAAAAATTAGCGAAGCCCAGGAAGCTTTTGGAGTTCCTGTCGTGAGGTGCGAGTGGGCCAGCTTGTGATGGCTTGGTGCAGGGTGGGTTCCATCGCGGTCCCAATAACGAATCCGAGGAACGTCGTAGACGTGGCCTGAAAATCTGCAAGAGCATTAGTAAGACCAAACGGGACCACCAGGTATTCCAAGGTGAACTTGTGGGCTCCTCCTATTTCCTGGGCAGTTGTTAAGTAGATGACACGATTTCCTGCAGTAAAAGCAGGCTCCCTCCACTCTGCGGCGATGTCGATCCTCTGGTGAGATGCGGGTCCTGTCCAGTTGCATGGCTCTCTCCTGTTTGCATGTTCTTGGTGAGGGAGGCATGATTTTGAGCGGTGATCTCCTGGCTGGTCTCCTGAGGTGAAGATCCTAATCTACCCGGCCAGCCAGATCCAGGAGCTTTTGGAAAACCCTTGAAGAACCCATTGCACAATGCTTGATCATTCCACTCACTTGAGAGTGCCATGTCCAGAATTCTATGGCGAAGTCATAAGGCTTGTGAGAATCTTGGCAGAGGTTCAGTCAGTTTACGTCTTCTCTGCCATGACACAAATGGTCAAACACCCTCCTCATTTCCTTAGAGAAGTCCTGGAAATTGGAACAACAAGGGTCATGGGTGTCCCAGAGTGCAGTCCTACACTCCCGGGCCCGACCTGGGAGATGCGTGATCACATTTGCTACCTTGGAGCGTTCTGTGGTGAAGGTGGAGGTCTGCAGCTGAAGATCAGTGAGCACTGGGAAAGGCAGGTGTCTGGATCCCCTTCAGAAGTTGGGGGGCAAGTAGGCATGGTTTTCATGGAGTTGGAGCTCTCAAAGCCGGTTCATGATGTCAGTGAGGGCTTGTCAGGTGCTAAGCAGAAGAGCAGAGAAGAGCACACCAATTCATGCCAAATCACAAAATGAGAGCTGAGGTCAAAAGCAGAAGCACTAGATTGGTAACTGGGAAATCAAACAAGGAGGCAACTATCCAAAAATGTGAAACAAAAGCTGTGGTAAAAAATGAGGACGCACAAGATCAAAGCCAGGAAATCAAACAGCGAAGTGACACCCCAATTAAAGAGACGTGAAACAAGAAAACAAGGCAAAATCGGCAACGTGAAAACCAAGAAACAAAAATTTTATTGAGAATTAAGGCAAAGAAACACACAATAATCCAGTGCTTAAGCAGCATGCAGTGCCTGCTTAAGTGCTGGAGTAATCAGCCAGGAATTTGAGACAGGTGTGCAGACACGGTAGAAACAGGGCCATGGGAAAGGACACATGATGGGCTAGGGAAAACATGAACACATGGGTAAAGTGACAGCGTGGGAAAACAACAATCAGACAGGTCATGAATCATGACAGACTTACTATTAACCATGCTGGCATCCGATACCGTTAGAACACCTATAACATGAAGTGATACATTTAGTTAAAAGACCTAATGCTGTTAATATGCTCTACATCACCACTTATGGATTTCATCGTTTACAGTCAGATTACTCTGTCAGAAGTTACTGGTGTATATTGTATTACAGCAATGTTGAATTCTTCATTCTGCTTGGTCTGAGTAATTTTCTATAGCTATCTGAGAGCAGCAATTCAAATCACAAGTTTATGTTCATGTCCTTCAATACATAATCATATATACATTAACAATCATTATATATAGTTTTATGATACATGATCTACATGAACATGTGTGTAAATTTTTATATTTGATACTCAATCCCTTGCTATCTGATGTCACCCAAATAAAGATGGGTTCTCTGTTGAGTCTAAATCCTCTCAAGGTTTCATCCTAATGCCATCTTAGGGAGTTTTTCCTTGTCACTGTTGCCCTCAGCTTGTTCATCTGGGACAAACTGATCATTTTGATTTATATTTCCTTACACATTTCAAACTTATTTTTCTATTATTATTATTATAATTATTATTATTATAATTATAATTACAACAATAATAATAATAATAATAATTATTATTATTATTATTAATAATAATAATAATAATAATAATAATAATAATAATAATAAAAATAATTGCAAAACTGTTTAAAACTGTTAGCAGGCTTGTGCAAGGTAAAAAAAAATCTTACCTTCTACATCTTGATTGGTTACAAGAATTCGGTTTGATCTATCATTGGTTAGAAACCTAGCGGATTAAGGCGCGGATTAAAATCATGTCGCTTGGAAAATTTTTCTCTTCTATTCTTGTAATAGTTTAAAGCCATTTTTAAAACACATTCTTATAAAATGTTAAATTATACCTGAGTGATTTTGAATTCTCAAATCTGATTAGTAGTTGACATTCTTTGACAGTTTATTCTGTTTATCAGACAGCTCACAGATTAATATTAATTTCTTGTTTTAATACATTATTGTTTCTATAGTAACAGCTTGTATGGTAGTTAATTCGCATAATCTAAATTGAATAATAATCAGACTAAAGAGGAGACATTTATTTAGCATTTATGGAAGGAGCCTTTAGTATCAGCACTTTGTAACAGTCAGCAGTAAAGCCCTAACTTTTAAGTTCGCACTTGAACTTTCTGGTTTCTCTGTAATGTGAAAATCTGCGTTGATTAGCTTCAAAAGAGAAAAGAAAGAGGGAACAACTGTTTATAGCTAGTTATAGAACCAACTTGTCAAGCAGATGTTCCACAACATTAAATGTAACTAATGTAAAAATAAAATGATCTGCTGTTCTCCAATAAATAAAAGATAAGTGGTATGAGGACATGCAGTTATAGCAAATAGCATTCTCATTGAGATCTCATTAAAGTAAATGCTAAGAGAATTGGCCCTGATGCATACAAAATGTCCTTGTGAAAGCAGGCACACTCTCAGGCTCATGGGGAACTGAGATACACTGCACGCATCAGCGCGCCAGCGGACGTTTTTCACTGCCGTGTGCAAACTGTAAAAGTGGTTTCATTTTAATTACACGCTAACGTGCAGTATGAAGAATATTTATAACATTTGTCTCCAGAACAGAGTCTCTTGACAGATTCAGTGGACTGACATTCTCTCTCGCTCTCTCTCTCTCTCACATACACACACACACACAGTACAAACTCAGCAAAGCAGAGACACCTTAGAGGGTTGAGGGGGCGTGAGACAGGACACATGGTCTACTCCCAGATCCTTCACAAGCTTTTTATCCCTACATCATTTAGCCACTCTCCTTCACTTATCCTTCAGTCTCTCTGTTCAGTCGGATGTGTCTATCTCTTAGCATCTCCCTTTTTCACTTGCTGCTTGTCTCTCTCTTTCTTTTTGTCTTTATATTTCTGTTTCTCTTTATTTATATTTATATTACCTTCCCTCTGTCTTTTTCTCTTATTCTTTCTCCCTCTCCCTTTCTCTCCCTTTCTCACTCTCTCTCCCTTTTCTATTTCTCTCTTCACTCCTACCCCATGTCTCTCTTTTTATCTCTTTCTCTGTTTTTCTTGCTTAATCCTCTCTCTCTCTCTCTCTCTCTCTCTCTCTCTCTCTCTCTTTACGTTTCTCAGATGCAGGACCTGCCAGTTGTGTCGAAGACACGCCGCATGCGACCTTGACTGTACCGACTTTTGGGAGGGCAGAGTGAGCGAATCGTTAGCCTGTGACGAGTGTTGCATTAAAAACGGAGAGGCCGTATAAAAAATGAACCTCCTCTATAAAACCAGGTGGCCGGAAAGTCTCGACTACCCTGCAATACACTGACCTTCAAGCAGTACTTTGCAAAGAGAATGTTTTCTTTGCTGTAGTTAAAAAAAATAAAAATAAACCTAATAAAAAAAAACCCTCTTGTTTAGAAAAATACACATCCACGTTCATGGAGTTAGTCATTTTTACTTTTATTTGGACACTAAAAAAGTAACGTGTTAACTAGCATGTACATGTGCTAATTCCTAGTTATGACTTGCCAGCTATCAGATCTACTGTATATAAGTATGTGAGGTAACTAGCTGGCTAGCATGTACATACTGTATGCTTTAATTTTTGTTTACATACATGCCAGCTTTTAAACCTGAATGTGTGAGGTAAATAGCTAGAGAGAATGTATATTTTCTTTCATTTCTATTTACATACATGCCAGCTATTAAATCTATAAATATGTGAGGTAACTACTGTAGCTAGCTACTGTAGCATGTACTGTACGTGTGCTCTAATTTCTAGTTACACACACGCCAGCTATTAAATCTAAAATTATGTACAGTAAGTTAACAACCTAGCGAGCATGTACAGTACATGTGCAATAATCTTTGTTTACATATATTCCAGCTATAAAATCTTTACAAATGTGAGGTAACTAGCTAGCTAGCAGGTATGTGTGCTTGCATTTATGTTTACATACTGTAGCTTTTAAAGCTATGAATGTGTGAGGTAAATAGCTAAATAGTATGTATATTTTTTAAATTTCTGTTTACATACATTCCAGCTAATAAATGTATAAATGTGAGGTAACTAGCTATCTAGCATGTACATGTGCTCTAATTTCTGTTTACAAACATGCCAGTCATCTAATCTGTATAAATATGTGAGTTAACTACTGTTGCTAACTAGCATGTACGTGTGCTCTAATTTTCATTTACATTCATGCCAATGCCCCATTTTCTCTTTACATACAACCAACAGTTTTTTGGTATTAAATATTGAATATTTCTATCTATCAAAGCTAGAAATATTTAATTCAATTCAATTCAGTTGTATTTGTATAGCGCTTGTAACAATGGTCATTGTCACAAAGCAGCTTTATAGAATCAAAAGAAAATTATGTGAGAAAATGTGTATAAATAAAAAAAGATTAGAAATATGCTATATGACCAGCATGTATGTGTGCTTTAATTTTTGTTCACATACTGTACATGCCAGCTATCTATATAATCTATAAACACGTGAGGAACTAGCTAGCTGGCATGTATGTGTGCTCTAATTTCTAGTTACGTACATGTCATCTATAAACGAATGTGAGGTAACTAGCTAGCCAAATATCCTTGTTTGCTGTACTGGAAATTAAATTACTTCCCACAGCTAGGTTTACTCAAATTGTGCTAAAAATATACATGACATGACATTTCATTATTTTTCTGAAGTAATATTTTGTATATTTTCATACTGTATGTGTAGAATGTGTGCAGTTAAGTTCAGTGGGTATTAACATTTTTTCAAATGGTGATGTACTGTACTGTAAGTTTGAGTCTACAGTATATGTGAAGATTCTGTAAGTTAATTTACAGATAGACCCCTGTGTAGTGTACATTATACAGAGATGTTCAGTAACTACATTCAAACAGTCATTAGGTAGCTAATACACTGTGATTCATGTTGTCACTGTAGTTACCACACAGGAAAATGTATACCTTGTGGTTATTGCTAATCCGCATTTTTAAACATCTACACTAACTGTACTAATCTGGTCTACAAACTGAATATGCAGGTCGCTTTAAACGATCAGAAAACGCATTTAGAGGTAAGCAGCTTTACCTGCTCTTTTGTAGACTCTAAATAAAACCCCAATCTGTTCAAGTGCAAGGAAATAAAAGCATACATTTCTCCTTTTCTAAGAAGTGATGATAATTAGTCTGTGAGGAAGAGAACAAATTTGAAATACAACACAGCAAACGTCCTCTAGTTTCAAATAAAAGCAATGTGCCTGTTTTATTAGTCTGTTCTAACAAACAAAATAATATAATTAGCTTGTTTCGAATAGCTTGAAGTGATGTTTTGTGCATGACTTGAGTTTTTTCTTTGTAAGTAAAATCATTCATTTAGGATGAAACTGAATACGAACACATTATTCAGAATGCACAGATTTTGGGTAATCCTCAGGAGCTCTGCGTAAACACTATAATACTTCTGTATAAACTGGCCTGAAATATGATTTTATTTACACTTCATATATTTATATTACCACTTCATTTTATATTTTCATGTATGAGGGGAATCATAACATCATAACAAACCAGGACTTGTGATAAAAATTTCTGGTGAATTAAGGTATAAACGATTAGCATTTTAAAGAAGGCCGTACGTCCATAAATGACGATACCAACCGAGGTGGCTTGGAGCCCGTTGCAGTTGTTACTTTGAATATTCAACATTTAATTCTTGAAAACTGACGGATAACTCGTCACCAACTTGCTTGAGAGACACAATCATTCACCAACATCACATGCACATGACAGGAACTCGACTGGCAGTTATTGCCACCTCCCCATACAGTCCTGACCTCACTCCAAGCCATTTCCACTTGTCTGGGCAATTAAAGGAGTTCCTTCAGACATTAAGCAGGCAGTCCGGTCGTAGACACAACATACTGAGAAAACCATCTACCTTGATGTTGTCCAAGCACTAAGTCAAACGTTGGGATAAGTGCATTAGTGTAGCGGATTATATAGAGAAATAAAGGGATTTTACTTTCTGCCTTCTCTTGTCTTTTTTCCTAAAGTCCTGGATTGACTTGAACACCCCTCGCATGTAGAAGACAAACTTTGGTTTGGTAGCTAGTTAAAGGTTAATAAAAAGTTTCTAGATAATGATTGACATACTCTCAAACATTGCTACTATATCAAGCAGTGTGCAAGTACAATTTGGGACAAATTGGAGCTAAAGTGCAACTCCATCAGCCTGTTTTTTCTGAATATTTTTACACTGCCAGTAGTCAAGTAGTATAAAACAACAAACTTGGTGTGCTCTCAGTCAGTACTTTTACACTAGCCAATTATGGACATCTCTGAGATAACAGATAATATCACACACTCTACTGGTGGATATAGCTGTGGCATCACAGGAGTGCTACATCAAGCAGTACAGTACGACCTCGAGTGTGATATTGCTTTTATACAACAGTTCCACAAACACTACAGTATTTATCACTCACTCACTCACTCACTCACTCACTCACTCACTCACTCACCCACCCACTCTTGTCTATGGGGCCTGGAGCCTATCCCAGGAGACTTAGGGCACAAGGCGGGGTACAAGGTGCCAGTCCATTGCACGGCAACTATTTATCAGATTACACATTATGATTTATTCCGTAATTTTACCAGTTATTTTGCTTCAACAATGCATATCCTCCCATGACTGCTAGTACTAAATAGAGGCGACTAGCAGAGCTGGCGACCGACAGTTAGTGTAATTAACAGGGTTAAAAGTATTTTTAAATTCTTACCAGTCCTATGAAGCCACAAGCTGAGGAGAATATAACATGGAGCTCTTATTGGAAGCTAGTGTGCTATGTAGGGTGAAACTAATTGTTTTGTAATGTGACTTATGATTTATTTTTGTTTTTTTTTAGTGCTGGACTCAAATGTGCACTATTCACAGTACCATTTCCCAGTTATGAGTTGACGGAACACTTTCAGAGTTCTTATGAGTCCAACTGGACCTATATGAACGCTGTTGTGAGTTAATTCAACACTCTGGGTGTTATTTCAACACTGGGAATTTTACTGCTTTTATTGTGAGATAGATGAGCACAAAGATGTGTTTTGTCAGTGTGGAAACAAGTTCTGTGCTCTGTGTAAACAGGCTGAAACCAGATACACAGTACAGTTAATCCAGCTTTTGATCTAAATGGCCATTCATCTGTGGCATATCATAAGTTACACTTCATATGACTTGAAGAAATGAAATTGCCTGCAGTTGGTATACTGGTCTATAACGCTATGTGCTGGACTGCAGGCAATAGTGTTAATGATTCACAGACATGTAGTGGCCTTGCTGCCAGGTTATTTTTTGTTTTTAACACAATGGCCTGCTGGCTAGAAATGCACTGGAGTCATGCCCTGCAGTGCCACGGTTAGCTGATGATCAGGTAGTGGAAAAACCTCTCCATCTGCACACCGAGAGCGCTTTGACCAAAGTGGCGTCCCTTTCATCCACGCCAACTCAGACAGATGGCCGCCTGTGGCTTTGCCCCAGCTACTGATTCAGTGTCCACTCGAGTTTACGCTGCTGCTTGAGACATAATTGGGCTTTTTTGTCTTGGCAGCAAACGGAGAAAAGAGAACAAGAATAAAGGAAGTATGTGAAAGGAGTGAACAGAGAGAATGTGAACATTAAAAATAGCAGGAGTCTGTAGTAATTTATCTGCCATATTGTGTTTGGATGCAATGATGCATTTAAAGGGGAGATTAATGTGTCAGGATAGGGGGTAGATTTATGTACGTGCGTGTATGCGCGTGTGATCGTCCATGTGGTTGGGAGCAGGGCCTGCTGGCACAAAGCTGACAGCCCCCCAGATTGGAGCTGATTTCCCTGCAGATGAGGATGGATGTTTTCAGACCAGGCAGCTCACATTGGTCTCCTTTAACCTGTTTAACCTTTTTTCACACATCTCTATTCACATTCTTCTTGATATGCTGCTATTTCCATCCCTTCAGACTTACTGAAGTGCCTGTCCTCCCCCGCAGTTCCCATCTTCCACTCCTCCTTTCTTTTCTTTTACCATGCCTCTTCATATCTGTCCAGCTCCCTTGGTTATTCTCAGATCTGTCATTTTATTATCTCCCTTCCCACACCCAGCCCCGCCCTCTTTCTTGGATATTCTGCTCATCTGGCTTGCTTTAGCAGTCCGATCACTTCTCCCATCTCAGTCTTTCCGTACTTCTTGCTTCTACTCCAGCCTTTTCTTCAGCTGCAGCCTTCAGACCAATTACTTTTCCCCCCCTTACTTCTCTCACTTGCCGTAATAACAAGAGGGGTCAGAGCAGGCAGATTTATTAGGAAAAGTTCCAGCCGAGTGCCCTTGATCCCTACCCATTTAATTCCTCTGTCAGGTGCATTAGGATCATTGTCAGAAGTTGGGAAATGTGCGTAATGATGTTCCAAGTGAATGTCACGGACCGGGAGGTACTCATTCCCACGGCTTAAAGCGGTAATTACCATCTCTGCTGTGAAGCTACAGGGAAAGGCAGTCTGCCTCAGGAAGGCACAGAATTTGCAACATGTCCAGATAGACAAAATAAAAATCATGGAACTTGTTCATTGATTACAGTTGGATGGGGAATTTTAATAACCTCATGTGCGCCTGAAAGCTGACAGATTGCCAGAAAAAAGGATGTTGTGTGTCGTGATAGTGCGAGCTTCACTGTCTCACTGGTTTATCCCTGATGAGTTTTTTTGGGGGGTCTGCTCAGCAGTTTGTATGCCGCACCACTTGTGTGCCGCTTGATTAAAATGTAAAACAGATGTGGAGGAATGAAGATCTGCACTCTGCATGTTTATTTGGCTGCTGTGGATTTTCTTCCAGGTGTACAGGCTGATTAAAATCTCACATCATCCTCACTTATTAGTGACAACTTACTACATATCCAAGACTATTTTACGACGTCAGGAAAAGGATGAATGCGGTACATGGGTCTTTCTAGACTTTCTGCCCAGTGAAATAAAAATTCGGAGGAAATTCCTTGTTTATTCTGATCAAACAGTGATACAAAAACACTTCCCCTTAAGATCATCTGATTGCTTCTACAGAAAAAAATACAAATCACATGGCAGACAGTAGCTTAAACGATCACCCTTTTATAAGCTAGCTACACTTGCCATCAAGTATGAACTAAATACACGTTCAAATGAAAAATTATAACATTAATTATTACATTAATAAACAACAAAGAACATGCTGATGATGACCAAGACATAAAACATATTACAATAAATTATGGATAATAAATGAAGGAAAAAAATGCAAACCACTTATCCAATAAAGGAACTGTACAAAATGGGAGTGGAAAGGACATGATATGTGCACAGTAGAAGAAATTACCAAATGAGGAACTTAACTGTAAACTTGGAAGGAAGGAGAAGAAGAAGATTTCTCAAAGGTTTCTTAAAGATTTGGACCGTCAGGTGTAATAACACAAATTTTGTATAATTATAACAAGCAAAGACAAAAAAAAAGAAAAGATTATTGTTACACCATTAATGGTTATGCCATTACTTTCACTAAAGTTTTGTCACTGTTGTCCTAAGCAGCACAGGTCATTACACCAATTACTTGTTTTCTACCAAGGTGGTTCTGGAGCTCGTTCGGAGATGGTGCACAATTTCAAACCAATTCTTTGTTTTTCAGACGGCTAACGCACCGGCCCTCAGACAGATAAACTGGCTTCATTGTGTCACCAACACTTGGCTGAGCTAGAACAAAGAACTGCTTACAGTACATCAGGGGCTGAGGGGCTCTAAACATTTGTGCGGCTCAAATGCTTTCTAGTAATGATAAAGCCAGGGAAGTGTTGTAAATAAAGCCATGTTGAAGCTCGCCATTGTTCATGTGCTTGCAACTAGTATTTTTCTTTGTTGCCGCTAGCATTGAACCTACCATTGCTGCTAGCATTGCTGCAAGCATTACTGGAAAAATAGAGACATACATGGACGTCTACAGTGATGTAATCAGGTGTCTCTCTATCTCATGGAAAAACAAAGCCAGTTATTGGGAGGTTCACTATTGAACTGGATCTGAACCGGCGCATGAACTGTGCTTAAAGATCTCTTTACATTTTGTCCAGGATAAAATTCAGTTCATTTAAAGAGAACAGTTAGTATAGCAGATGAGCTAGGTCAGCTTGTCCTATATTGCACATTTTCTTTACAGGAGACCGCGGTGATAATTATAACTGTATAAAGTGCTGCATGAATTATTCATTCAACTGTATATTGAAAGAAAAAAATACTAGATTTCTAGTAAAGCGTGCCAGAGTCTCAGTCATAAATCATCATCATTTTTTTTTTTTAATGATCTCTGGCTTTATATTGCACAGCAAAGAAAAATAGATGCTATTTGATTCTACAGTTTGCTTTTTCTATTTCTACCCTTTCTACAACTCTGAACACAGCTACTGTAAGTTTCCTTGAATAAATGACTCCAGGAGGCCAATACTAGCATGTATCACTTCTGTGTAATTACATGAGACATTCCATATAAAATAGGATTTCCATAATATTAAAATTTGAATGATGAAGAAATGCTTTATTTACTGCTTTGTTAGAGAATTCAACAAACATTTTCATGTCACTTAAAAAAAATCAATCCCACCCAGAACTCCCATAATGATCTAATACCTACATGAGATTGAAAACTCCCCCAAAATAATTCACCCCTGCTGTGCGAGAGACAAGACGTGAGCTCAATGTCTGCATCGCAATTATACAACATAATCAAACTGATTAATGGCCGTCCAGAGGGACCTCCGATAACAAACCCATAACTCACCACGGCTCGGAGGCTGTTTACTTTATTGACTGCGATCATCAAGAGATAATGAGTATGAATTTATCATCTCCAAGCTTTTTGATTTTTATTGATGGGCTGATCCATAAGTGCTTAGAGGTGATTATGACTCTGCTTTGATGCTTATGCGCCAGCCAGGTTTTGCTTTAAAGTGCACAATCGAGGCCATTTGAGCTGAGAAACGTCCATCGTCATCGTTATTTCTCATAAGAGGAAAGTCATTTCTGACATCTCATTCCAAAACAATCTAAAAATATATGTCTGCAAAACTGCACTTTAAGTGAAATTCAGGATAAAACACACAGTATTAAACCCTGAATTTATTGCCATAAACTTTATTAAAACATCTATAATATTGAGTAACCTGTAGGAAAAATAATGGCTGTACTGTATGTAATCACTTCATAAATTATTTTATAGGTTTATGTCACTTGTGAGAAAGGGCTTAAGTAGATGTTATATAGCACTAAGTAAATGTGATAAAAATATATACTATAAATAATGGGAAATTACATGACTTGTTTTTTTTATTGATTTTATTTATTCATACAATTTGAACAACATACAAATCCTGTGCAAGTGTATAAACGCAATGAATACTGAATAATGCATCATACAGTTGACATAACCATTACACGTCATTATGCTGCCACCAGTCATTATGACAGTTTACTAACATTTAGTGACTAAAGGAGGTCATGTTAACATGATGCTTTGGCTCCGCCCCATCTTTTATCCTATTTATTTTTGGCTTCTTCATTGGGTGGATTTTGTAAATGTTTTATACTTCTATTACAGCTGTACTTTATGTCACATGACATTTATATACGTTTTGAGGAGACCTGGATTTAGGAGGTATTAGAATGGATGACATCATTGGCATAAGGTCTGTTATGAACCATGTAAGAAGACATGCTGTAAGCTGCTACAGTATGATGCAGAATTATAACATTTGCAGTTCCTAAAGAGCATGCAGAAAGTAAGGATGGAAGGAAGGAAGAACATAAAAAAAATAAAAAAGGATAAAAGGAAAGAGGAGAAAGATGAAAAGTGTGAAGAATAAGAGGTAAAAACAAAAATGGCAGCGTGAAAGAAGAAAAGATTGATAAAATGAGAGAAAATAGACCGGAAATGATGAAATGAAAAAAGTAGAAAAAGCAAAGAATTACAGTATTTAACAGAGGGGCATTTATCTGTCTGCGGCATTTATCACTGAGTGGCTAATTTTAAATGTATTTAAACAAATATTATAAGAATTGTCATAAGGTGGCATAAGGTGTCTTAAGATCAAAGCATGCTATTAGCTGTCATGACATAAAGCATTATTAATACTCATGGTAACGACAACATGATGCGGCTGTACAGTAAAACTTCCATGACATATTTCAGTGTATATTTATGACAGCGATACATCAGGTCTAAATACAGTGGAACCTCGGATTACGAGTAACGCAGTTTACGAGTGTTCCGCAAGACGAGCAAAGATTTTTAATAAATTT
>JAQMYI010000038.1:29200277-29214486 GCA_030014275.1 Clariallabes melas
TAAATTGATTTTTTAAAAAAAAAAAAAAAAAAAAAAAAAACTTTAAACGCAGTTCAGAGACAATGATTCAGAGACATACTTATCTGTTAGCATTTTATAGGATTTGTGTAAGTTCTTCACATGGATTACTCATGTTTGAAAATTATCCACTCTATTATCCTGCTTTCTAATCTATCTTAAAATAAAAATTATGTCTGTACTTAGAATTTAAAAAATTTGTTCAATTAAAACAAAATAAAACAAAACAATATATACATACTGTATACACACACACTGAACTGTTTGCTTTTTTTTTTTTTGCAGAAAGAGTGGTATAAAGTTACCCAACAGCAATGTGACAAACTGGTGGAGAGCCAAAACACATGAAAGCTATAATAGCAAATCGGGGTTATTCCACCAAATACTGATTTCTTAATGTTATTTAACCAAAGTATTAAAATAATTTGTTCACAAATCATTTCCATTTTGTTTTATTTCAGTTATTAAAGCTCTGCAAATTCTGCATGTGCAGCATGGTTCCTGCCCAAATGGACTTCTATTAATTATTGTTGCAGCTCCATTTTAGAATATTAACTCGGCGAGGTTAAACGGGGCAGTGAGAGGGATTTAAACTGAATAGAATTGTGAATGAGGGCTTTATGAAAGTCTATGTTCGGGGAAATATAAAGTATGTGGTGAAGGTCGGCTTCATCTTCCCCGTATGGAGTATGTCTTTTATAAAGTTGACATTTTAAGATTAATAAATGGCTTCAAGGAGTCCTTGCATATACATACACTTTATATTAATTACAGCAGTTTGTATCGTGGCAGCTGGTAATTAACATTCATATAGATTGTATGGTCATGCGAGCTAACTTTTGACCTCATTTGTTAGCTGAATCTAAAGGTTGTCCTTCATTCCCTGGTTCCTTGATGAAAGAGACACCAATTAACCATCAGGAACTTAAATCAGTGTGCGACTTAAAATTGAGGTAGGTGTCTTTGTCTTTTTGCTTTTAATTTCATACTTCAAGTCAGTTTAAGTGATTATACTTTTCTATCTCAGCTTCTGTTATGCTATAGCACAAAGACTTTGCACTCTGCCAGACATCTTTCAGAAGTGGTAATGTTCTCAACGCTGATACACTGGAAAAGTTTCAAGCTGTCTGTCTTAGAGATGTCACGCTGTCTCATTCTCCTCGTCCCTCTTTTTATCTTCTTTATCCAGCCTGGGATAAAGAGTGGGGGAGCGAATGAGATGAGACAGTGGCTGTTACAGAAAGTGTGTTGTGTCTGAACAGATATCTGTTGCAGAGAGAGAGAGAGAAACAGACAAACAGATGTGGAGGTCTCTTTGAAGATTTTAAAATTTGGTCTTATGAGAAATTTCTATGAATTTGAGCAAGTGGTCAGATATCGTCCAGTTTTATGCTTCTAACCCTAGCTTATAAAACAGTTACAAAGTTGCATATTCATTCATTCATTCATTCCATCATTTATTCATTTATATTCTATACTGCTTATCCTGTACAGGGTCACCTGGAGCCTATCCCAGGAAACTACTACAATGCAGGGTAGACCCTGGACAGGGTGCCAATCTATCACAGGGCACACATGCACACACCACATAGTCATTCATACACTATGGGCAATTTGGGAACACTAATTTGCCTACCCTGGACTATGGGAGGAAACCGGAGCACCCGGAAGAAAACCTCGGGTAGAACATGCAAACTTCACACACAGACAAGGCAGGAATCGAACCTGGACCCATGAGGAGTGAGGCCTCAGTGCTAACCTCCAAACGCTGCACACAATTGTAATAATCATGTACTTTCAACGTTTTAAACAGTGATTAACAAGAAGTTTCTTCATTTTGCACTTCTGGACAGAAATAGCTCCGCCACATGTACTGTAGAAACAGAGCTGCTGCTTTACTTGAAACTCAGCACACACTATAAAACCCTTTTCCACCTTGTTACACACTTGTCCCCCTTATTTCCCTTCTTCCTCTTCTTCCATTTTGGAAATCACAACAATTATTAGCAAATTATAAATGCATTTTCTCAATCTGCCATCAGGAAAGAAAAACTCCATAGATGTGATAACCTGGTCATTCAGTACGTTCAGGTCGTTATTTCCTCATAACATTTCTTATAGTCTAGACCTGAGCAACTGAAACAACCCCAGATCATAACACTGTCTCCAGAGGCTTGTACAGTGGACACTATGCATGCTGGGAGCATCGCTTCAGGAGCTTCCCTTCTTACCCTGATGCAACCATAACTGGAATAGACTCAATCTGAATGTATTAGATCACATGACCTTTTTCCAAGTCTTTATGCTCCCTAGCAAAGTAAAGCCTTTTTTCTTAATAGACTTAACACACAGCTGTTTAGTTCTTAACTCATTTCCAGTAATTTCTCCTTAGTTGCTATCTTCGCCTGCTGAAGGCCCTTCTGTGATAGTGATGTTTTTTTGGCCAGACAGTGTATATTATAACAGCTATAAACAGCTCCCTCACCATCCTTTCATCTTTGTAATGAATAAAACAAAAACAACAACAACAAAAAAAGACAGTTATGTTTTATAAAGGTACCCAAAGTGTAAATTCCTTTGTTTTGTAGATCTTACAGAAACTGACACTGGAGACTCCTTCCATAAATGGTCACAAAAGTCTCTGTACAATGATTACACATTTACAGTACATGGATCATCCTTTTCATACTGTAAGTCCATGTGGACAAATTGTTACCATAAAAAAAATAACATCTTACAGTGAGTGCGTTATACTGTATAAACCTGTGATTTGTAGCAGCTGTTATAAAATATTATACGCATGTATGGCCAATCCGAAAAGAGTATTATACTGTACAGCGCTGTGCTATAAGGTATCTGTTTAAAGGTTTTATCGCGGTTGGTTGTGTTAAAGGTGAAGGTTCGTCAGAGTTTATATTGTAGATGTTTCTTTAAAGAGGAACAGAATGTAATGTTTCTACCTGATTGCTTAAAAAAGATGGACAGAGTCTGAAAGAGAGCCAGATCGGTGACTATGCCACAGACAGGCTCACTGCATGAAGGCTCTGGATGTGAAGTCCATTGGGATTTCCTCTCAGTAACCGGCACGAGTTTTGGCATCAGCTGATTACTTTTCAGTCTGCCTTATTATTTATGCCTGTCACTGATCATTAATTCATGGAGGCTGTCTGCTCCGTCTGCTTTCTCTTTACCTGGCTGAGTGACATGACGTTTCGTCTCAGTGTGCGGACTTTAGTGAGCACAAGACAAAAAGTAAGAGATGCATAACTGGGAGATTTATTTATTTATGTATTTTCCAAAGAAACAAATATTTAGACCATTTTCATATATAGATTCCCACAATGGGAAAAAAATATCCCCCAAAATTTTACTGACTATATAAGAAATGCAGTTAAAACACATTGAGTCATGCTGTTATAGGAAAGTAATCAACAACGGAAATGGTGTAATGGTGCAATGTCACAGTTATTGCTTTAAACTTAATAATATTACAATGACAAAATCATTGGGAACGGAAGTGTATTAAAGAACGAGACGTCATTTCTTGTTTCCGCAAAACATTATCATTTAGCTAAAACTGCAATGCGCACAAAGTACACATTGATTTTACAAATAATTTCACAGTGGTAAAAAGCATATAATAATATCAATAGAGTCTTGACCAACATCAAACCCCAACTCCAACCCTTCCAGATGTTTCAGTTTCAGGGCTGATTTGACATCATCTACTCTTCAGAGATCATGCTTTGTTTTCTTCTGTGTTTATTTTACATGCCGTCAAGGTAGAATTAAATACGTAATTCATATCAGTGTCATATTTCCAGCTACCGTGTAGAAATAATTCTATTTCAGCTTCGGGGAGCTGTCCATGTGTAAATGATGTATGGATTTTACTCAAAAAGAACAGGGGAGAACTGAAAAGTGGAATGCATATGGTGGAAACTGTTCCATGATGCAACAAGACGGCAATTCAAAACACAGCATGTGACAGCATTATGGGTAAAAAATAATAATAATAATAATAAAAGGAGGAAATACCTACAGTATTAATGTCTATCTGGAGCCAAGTCAAGAGATCATTGCATGGTGTTATATACTTTAATAAAAAAGAAAGAAAAATGGCAAAGAAAAGTAAGGAATAGCTGAAGTCAAGAACAGAATAATGTTTGAAATTTGGATTTGATTTCCAGAAATTAGTTTTTTTTATTAAGTTTTAAAGTTTAATTAAAACTCCTATGGGATGACACATGCTCTGGGAAAAGAAAAAAACTTACAGGGTTCTTTGGTTTATCTATCGGTAAACTCTTTACAAGTTCTAGATTTAACTTTAAGTTCTAATTACAATCAGTTTTAAATATATACTTTTTTGCTTTTAAAAGGTTTTACTTCAAATTATTTCTGCATAGAATTCTTGTATTGTCGTTCAGGCATACATAGAACCTTCATGTCTTCCTCTAGAGCAAATTAATCCATAAAGATCATAAATGTTCATAAAGAGTACTTTTTTTATTTAATGCATACAAATCTGAAATGTTATGCTGTGTTTGAAATTCATACTTTGACAAAAGAAAACTAACTAGAATTACTGGCTTGCGGTTTTACACCGCAGTCAACCAATGAAGTTGGTAAAGCTCTGCGGTAGGACTGGCATACACTACTGCTGCATATTAGTGGGTGAATCAATAATGGTCTGTCAATGTCCAAACATAGTATTTTAGAATACAAGTTGTCTTTGTCTTAAAATGCAGCAATTATATGTGTATGTTAGGATGCAATTTATTCGTTTTTTTTAACACTTGTGCAAAAAATCATGTTTACAAGAATGGCTAGATGGGAGGTCACAGTGACCCCAACATTTGACCACCAAAATCTATTCAGTTGAGTCCAAGTAGATGTTTGTGGCAATTTAGAAAAAAAAATTCTCTCCACGCATTCCTGAGATGGAGCATTCACAAGAAACGGATTGACATGAGGTCACAGTGGTATTGCCCTTTGACCAGCAAAACGTAATCAGCTCATTGTTCTGGCCAAGTGGACATTTGTTTAAATTTGTAATAAATTGCCTCCTGTCGATCGTGACATTTCGCACTCACAATGAGACGTGATGTCACTGTGATGTTGACCTTTGACCACCATAATCTAATCAGTCAGTCTTTGGGGTCATGTGAACATTTGTGCCAATTTAAAGAAATTCCTTGACCGCATTCCTGTGATATTGTGTTCATATACTATATATCTGAGAGATGCAAGTTGACAGTGACCTTGACCTTTGACCTTCGACCACCAAATTCTAAACTATTCATCCTTGATCCCCAGTGGACTTGAGTGGCAATTTTGAAGAAATTCCCCTAGAGCACTAGTTGTATTGAAACTGATACCGGACACAAGGATGGGACAGATATACTGGGATGGACATGAGGCCACAGTGACCTTGACATTTTATCCTTGGCTACCAAAATGTAATCATTTCATCCTTCAGTCCAAATGGACTTTTTATTTGCCAATTTTAATGAAATTTCCTCAATACCTTCCCATTCAAAACAATGGGACGGATGCATTGACCTTGACCTTTGACTCCTGACACCCAACTCTAAGCAGTTTATACTTGTGTAAAAGTAAAATTTTACAGCTACAAATTTTAGAAACCCTGAAAATTATAAAAGCAATACATTTTAAAACTCTATGTAAATCTAGAACCCTTCGAGTTCTACCGTATATGAGGCATGCAGAGGGTTACATAAACAAACCACTTGTTCTATGTAGAACTTTACATAAAAGGTTAGAACACAACATTAACTAATAAAAATACATATACAGTAAAGCATATAAACACATATGGCATTAGATAATTAAGCAACAACAACAGTCAATTGTTATTTCAAGACACAAAGGTCAGCTGTTCTGGCCAACAATTCCAACAGTTCTTGTAAGAACGTCTTGGGTTACTTTGCTGTAACCCTGTTCCCTGAAAAGGCGGGAACGAGATGCTGCGCGAAACCGCTATGGAATCGTTCCCATAGCGCTTTCGCGCAGCATCGAGTGTAGCTTTTGAAAGGGAACTGTATTGTCGAACGCATTTGCAAAACCCATCAAGCACCATGATGAATCTGTCTCTCATGAGGACCTTTCCAGGAAAGCAAGACCAAAACGGACCTCTGCTCCAGAGAAGTTCATTTAGAATCACCAGCCTCAGAAATCAGCAATTAACAAACAGCACCTCAGATTAGAGCCGGGAGTTTATATCGGTGAAATGTAAAAAAAACAGGGTTTTTTGTGGATTTTCGGGACAGGGTTATTAGCTGCATAAAAAGACTCTGACCTCCTTTCTGAAAGGACACTGTTTCTCCTCGGAGTGAAACTGCAGACCATTTTTTTGTCAAAAATGACATTGACAAATGACAATTTTTTGTCAACATTTTCACATCCTATAAAAGTTCACAGGTGTAAGGTACTGTACGGTATCCGACTCGGTTAGGATTCATTCCTGGGTTTATTTACAGAGTAAAGCTACATCAGCAAAAAAAATAATCCGATATAAACCCAGATTAGTGAAAATACATCAGGTTTGCGGTGTCCCAGGAGTCTGACTGTGAGTTTAACATTGAGATTTAATCACAGAAGGAGGATAAACAGGGTTTGCAGGTGGTGTAATTGGCACCGAGGCCTCCTGAGGATTTGGGCTGTAATCTAATTTCACCTCTGTGTTTATGTGACCTCTGCTCACTTCCTCTGTCCTTAACGACCTGTGTGTGATAGTGTACAGTATGCACATTTATAGTGCTCTGCTGATCTTAGAACGTTGCTGAGCATGTGATAGAGATTTCACTGTTTTAATCATTAATGGGGAATTCATGCATGAGTTAAATCGTGTGAATATATACAGTATATACAGTATATATTTTTTACCTAATTCAATCTTTTTACATGTTCTAAAAAAAAACACATGCATGGGAAAATTAAGGGATTTTACGAAGGGAGGAAGGAAAGAAGGGGAGGACAGAAGTGAGGGTGTGCACGTACAGGTCCAGAAGCAGTGCGCAACTGGCATACAAGCACTTGGCTGGCGAACGATGGTGGCGGCAGAGCAGCGACTCCCAAAGGCTCCTCAACGGCCTGCTTGCAGTCATGGTCAGCTGGGACGGGAATCAAATGCGATGCAGACAATGACAGTTGTCGCTCCTGCGGTAACCACAGAGGTGATTCCGGCTGGGGAAGGGGGCCTTAACGTAGATGCAGCTGCCTTTTCCCTTTCAGTGGCTGAATCGCGAAGCCTGCCTTTCTGTGAAACTTAAATCGTTGGACAACTCGTACAGTCCATCCACAGCCTTCTCTTGCCCGGTGATCACACCATGTAGTACAGTCTGCCTGTCTTTAAAGTCCCTTGGGCTCGTTGCATTGGCCCACTTACATGCCATTCTCACAGTGAATGTCCGCCATGCTTTCTCCTCGCTTCCAAACGTCCAGACTCCTTGCTAACCCGAAGTCCATTGGTGATTATGTCCCGAAAGCTGTGCCAGATTTAGCAGCCTTGACACTTTACATACTGTAGCTGCTGAAGGGGAGGCTGGATTCATAAAAAATATTGGATCACAAGTCACAGTTCGAATAGCATCTCATTTGTTTTGATCATTTATTACTAACAGAATTCAAGGAAACTTAAAGTGAGGGTAGGGGTAGCTTGGGCACTGTTGGGCTCTTGAGCAAGCCAGTGAACCATCAACTTCTCCGGTGTTTAATGGAGGGAAAAAAGTAAATCACTCTGGATAAGGGCGTGTGCCAAATGCTGTAAATGAAGTTGATGATTATTTGATGTTGATATTATTTGGCAGTTTTTTTGATAGGAGTGGCCTGGTATTCACAGCTGCCTACATGCCAGTGTAATCTTGCAACCCTGGTGAGCCCATTGAGTTTTGTATCACAAATGCAAAATAGCCCATAATGAAAGATCTTTGTAGCTTGCAAAATGATTTACAAATAACAATTATATATACAAAAGTGATTCACCGCATTTTTTCACCTCGTTGCTGTGAAATCCATACATTAGTTCAACATTACTTACAGGTTGACCTTAGATATTGACACACATTGCCAGGGCCAAACAACATCTGAATACTGGAGCAAGAGATGGAGCAACATGATGGACATGCGATAAAAGTCGCCTGCTATCCGCACAGCCCAGTGTTTCTACTCTCTTATCGAATAATGGAAATCCCATGCATGGGTCCATGACTGCTGTTAATAATGAGCTGAGTAAGCAGCTCTCACCAGTGTGCAGTCTGATCTAACCCTCTCTGAAGTCGACTGATATATTAAATGTATTCTGGCCTCGGGTATAAAAGCTGCCCTCTTTTTCTGCATCTTGCACACACACAAGCACACACAGGACTGTTATACAACACAGAATCATGCAGTCGCAGTTCGAGTGCATCACGTAATGTTCATATCAGACATCAGAATGAACAAAAGGCGATCTCCATGACCGTGGGGTGGGTGTTGTTGCCAGACATGCTGGTATGAGTATTTCAGGAGATATAGAGCGCCTGGGATTTTTATGCACAACAGTCTCTAGATGTCACCGAATGGTGTTCAGAACAAACGGTATGCAACGAGCAGGAGTACTGTGCTGTTTTTAATGAGAGAGAGAGCAGAGGAAAATGGTTAGAATGTCTGATGAAAGGGCTGGTGTTACTCAAATAATCACTCTTTACAGCCGTGATGAGCAGAAAAGCAACTCAGAATTCACAGCAGGTTATACTATGAGGCAGATGTGCTGCATCCGTCTTGAAGACCTCACTGGGTTCTCAGACAGGAACAGAAATATGACACTGACATTTTTCCAATACTGAACTAACCAATAGAACACAAGCCACTCCCACCTCCGCGAACAAAACCAGCGACAATGCTGAAATTTGATTGATCGATTAACATTTTACTGTACATGCTTGGCTTTGCACTATAGCATCATTCTCAAATGATCAAAGCACGCTAGCTGTATTAGCTTTGTCCACTCAGCAGTGGCACAAAATCTCTTTAATTTCCAAACTATTTTTCTTCATAATGTCTATATACAAGATGGTATAAAATAAACAGAGAATGGTAGAAATGCCAGGTCATATGAACAGTAGGAAATGGGCATCCTCCAGTTCTGAAAAACCCCTGCAAATGGCTGCTTGGAGCTGGTTGGAATCCCTATAGTTCCACAGATTCAAATGTCCAGCTTTACAACAGAAATCATCAGTTCATTCCATCCATTTGCACTCTTTATGAATGAATCAGGATTTAGGCGGAGTCAATTCCTGCCACGATGACAATGAGTATCAAACTGCTCCCACATAAGGGATTGTCCAGTTCTTTTTTATACCGTCTATGGCTGTAGGATTATTGTATTGTAGGGTCGACTTATTCAATGCAATCAACTGGGTTGATCTGAAAATTCAATTTGAGAATTCATAAAAAATACAGGAAAAATATTCAGCAGGATCCATTTGCGACTGTGCAACAAAAACCAAGGTCATAAAAATCCCAAGCTCATTCCATCCCAATATATCAACTTGAGAGATCCATGTTTTTCTCCTAGCATGCGTACCTAAAAGCTCTAAAACACTCAGATTTTATGGTTTTAAAAATCAGCGGTTTATCTGGAGATGACGAATTTATCAACCTTACGTCTCCTCAATCTGTTCCTGGGTCCCTTTTGACAAATCAGGAAAACTGACAGAGAGAGATATTATTATTTTTTTATCCCCATCCCTTGTTCAGTGTATCTAAGCAGCACAAATTTCTGCATGCTTAATTTGAGTTTTTTTTTTTTTTTTCTTTTTAAAGCTGTCCACTTCACACAACTGCTTGATGTATCGTAGGCTTTAATCCTTTACTGTCTGTAAATCCTGTCCCTTATGTTCCCCTGATTTTCTCAGCACATTCCAGCCTTTCTAAATGTTTACTGTTGATTTCAGAGTCATTATGTCTCATAATTTCAATAGGGGCTTGCTGGTAGAAAAACCTGAAAATAATCATGCTAATGTAATTAAGCTTTTAAAAGAAAAAGGCAGGAAGACAAAAAAAATAATAAAATAAATAAAAATCACAATCCTCTCCTCCATCTCCCAAAATGGAAAGTATATTAATTTCCGCTGTAATTCCGTCCTCTAGTGTATATTAAAAGCTTTTTGGCTGTTTATTTCCATCAGAGTCTAGCTCAAAGGCATGCCGGTGTGCCTTATTTTCATGGAGATCACAGCGGGAAAGCTAATTGCATTGTGTTGCGTCGTGTTCGCCGCATATGAGCAAATTGCTCGCTCGAGGCGATGCACGCTGTTTTGCGTGATTGCAGGGGTCCTGAAGTCTTTCTGCAGTGTAATGGCTTTATCGTGCTGTGGATTAACACTGCCAGCTCGACATAGTCGCCGTGCTCAGTGCCTTTGTTAGCAGCACTGACCTGTGGGGTTTTAATATACACTGGTTTTGCTTCTCCTTTCAACCAGCAAGTGGGAAAAAAACAAGTTTGATGGATTTTAGTCAGTTTGATTGAGATGGGATTTTTTTTTTTCTAATTCATAATATTTTTGGAGTAATTTGGAGATTATACAAAAACATCAAAAGCTTTTTAATGGAGCGGAGAATGTATTCATGTGTGTGAATGATAGCTTTAGGAAATATTTTGCACAAACAAAATGTACTGTACTGTAACTTTTATGTATCATCTCTATTTATGTGATCATTAGCTCTGGGATAAAAAGGGGTGGAGCTAAAATAGTTACATAATCAAAAGGAAAGGAATCTCTGTCAAGTTTTTCCATGACCGGGAGAGGAAAGTTAGCATTTTCTACTGTTTTCTTAACAAGCTACATTTTAAATCATCTTCTAGAGAAAGGATGCCAGTGAGGGAATGACGTTTATAGTGCCGATAATGTTGAAGTACGAACTTGTTTTGCAGACATTCTACAGCTTTAAAGCATCACTATACGTGTACAACACATTTTCTTTAAGATACAACCCCAATTTTTAAAAAAGAAATTGTGTTACAGTATGGAAATAAACAGAGTCATCTGTAAAGTCTCTTCACCTTGTACTATATTGAAAACTCCACAACAACTCATTATTTAATGATTTCCATGTGAATTTAATTGTTTGTTGAAATATGCACTCATTTTAAATCTGGTGGGTGCAACATCCTCCAAAGAAGAGACAGGGCCAATTTGAGACTAATAACAATGTGACAACTAGAAATTACATGGTGATGCGAAACAAGTGCTATTAAACAGGTGAAGGCTGAAATGGATGTCTCAAGACTCAATTCTTCAAATGCATTTAAATTGAATGATGTAGATTAAATGAAAGAAATGGGAACGAATGATTTTCTGTGACAGGCTGCAAGGTGCCTAAAGGTCGTTTATGTAACAACCTAAGCAGCAGCCTTATTTCCCCTCTCGTCTGTTCCAACAACTTGTCATCATCTGCACATGTTTTTAACTGGTTCATGCCTTAACTTAGATGTTTTTTATGCTTGAATGATTCACTGTGTGGCTTAAAAAACAGAAAACATTTCTGTGCAACTGAAACTCAGGTACAGGAACTGTACTGAAAATAAAAAGCAAAAATGAGACTAACTAAGTTCTTCAGGAAGCCTATATAACTATTCCTCAAGACTACATTAAAAACACAAGAAGGTCTGGCTTCAAATTATGCAAAAGGATGCAAATTAAGAAGAAGTGTGTTGAGGTTGTACAATTGAGGTTGTACTCATTTTGTACAACCTCAATTGCAAACAAAGTTGGGACAGTATGGAAATTGGCGTAAAAATCAAAAAGGAATCGTCTGTAAAATCTTTTCAAGTTTGCATTTATTGAAAACACTTCAAGAACTCATTATTTGATGCTTTGCCACATAACAATTTGGGACAGTTGACTGTTTACCAATGTGTAACATCACCATTTCTGTTAATACATTTTAAACATTTGGGCACTGAAGACACCAAGTGGTCAAGTTTAGCTAGAGAGAGTTTCCCAGATTCTTCCATTATGCAGGTCTTCAGCTACTCAATTGTCGTCATTGCCATGCTTTGCAATTCATAGAGCAGGCAAGCCAGTCTAGCACCTGTACTTTGTGTTTAGCACCTATGCATGTGTGATCTACGCAGAATGCGATTTGCCATTGTCCTGCTGGAAAATACAAGGATGTCTCGGAAAAAGATGGTGTATGACAGTGTACTGTATGTTGCTCCAAAAGAACACATTCTGCATTAATGGTGCTTTCACAGATATGCATTTTATCCATTGCCTACAACAGCCCCCCACACTTACCAAGACTGATGCTAGCATTTGGACCTGACGCTAATAACAGCTTGGATGGTCCTTTTCCTCTATGACCCAGAGAACATGATGTTTCCAAAACCTATTTCAATTGTTGACTTGTCAGACCACAAAACATGTTTCCATCTTGCTATTGTCCATCTCAGAGAAGTCTTCGATGCCTCTGGACTATATTAATTTACGGCTTTCTTAAGTTGCATTTGTAAATGTGTGGCTAATGGACACAGGTTTACGAAAGTATTCCCCCAATCCACATCATAATATCCCCCACAGATGCATAACGTTTTTTTAAGACAGTGATGTCTGAGGGATCGGAGATCATGCGTATTCAGAAGTGGTTTTCGGTTCTGCCCTTTACGCATTGAGATTTGATACAGTAGGTTTCCTTGAATTTCTTGATAATACTGTGTACTGTATCATCACAGGGAATGTTATCCTGAAAGTATTGGTTAATTTGCTGCTGCATCAGTTGGCAAATCGTCCGAGTCTCGCTCCATCGTTGCTCTAGAAGGACTAGGCCTTTCTTTGAATCGCCTTGTATACTTTAACATAATTGGTTCACCTGTTTAATAGCACTTGTTTCGCATCACCATGTAATTTCTACTTGTCACATTGTTATTAGTTTCAAATTGGCCCTGTCTCATCTTCTTTGGAGGATGTTGCACCCACCAGATTTTAAATGAGTGCACATTTTCAACAAACAATTAAATTCACATGGAAATCATTAAATAATGAGTTGTTGTGGAGTTTTCAATATAGTACAAGGTGAAGAGACTTTACAGATGACTCTGTTTATTTCCATGCTGTCCCAACTTTTTTCTGTTAATTGGGGTTGTATATTAAAGAATGTGTTGTTTTTTGATTGCTATTAGTGCAAACTAATACTTATAGATGAGAAAAAAAAAAACAGTTTGGGATGTGTATAGGTAAATAATCAAGGTCAGGATGGTGGCAGTGTATTTTTCATCATACTGACAGGGGAAGATGAGTGCTGGTGGTGACCCTGTCGCCTGGTCATCGGCCTTAAGAAGCAGATCATGTCGCTGTGGCAGATGGAGGGTAATTAGGCATAAAGCATTTGATATGTATGCCAGTATTAAATTGAACCGGTCAGTGTACAGGGCAGGGAGGACCTGAGCTTCACTGCTGCACTCTGTACAAGCACTAGCAGCTCACTTGAGTGTCTGAAATGGAGCTGCTGGATGAAGAGTGCATGACAGCCATGAGTGTAGAACCATTTACTCTTCCACGGTGCGTTTATGCAGCCAAATCACATCAAGTCCAAATTGAAGTTTCCTGATTGCCTCCTGAGTGGCACTGTGGTAAAGTGCTCGCAGTATCATCCACTAGTTTGAATCTTGGGTGATGCTACAGCCCTTTGTAGCCAGGATCCAGATTGGTAGCGAGGGCAGATTTAACTGCAGCACTTTAACATACTCCCACATCAATCAAAGCAACACTAGTCAATCAAGTGGAAGATTGGCCTCTATTGAGGATTGTTCTATTGATGTTTTTTCATAGAAGATTCCAAGTAGAACCTAGTAGAAAAATGGAACTATTATCCATTCAAAGAACCACTGAAGATCCTTAGTCTTCATTCCTTTTGAGGATTAAAAGATGATTTCAGAACAAGTTCCAAGTACAACCTAAAATTTAACGGAAATTCAGTTATTAATGGAAAAAAATACCCATGAGAGACTGTTTAAGTTCATCTAGCGCTGCCATTTTGTTCAGTGGAGGTTTTACTTATAAAGTACAGAATATATTAAAACTAGGGCCGGGACTCGATAAAAAAAAAAATCGAATTAATTAGAGGCTTTGTAATTAATTAATCGAAATTAATCGCATTTTAATCGCATATAAATATTTGTAATAATATT
>JAQMYI010000038.1:29237755-29252769 GCA_030014275.1 Clariallabes melas
TTAAGTGTTAAAGTCCATGACGGCACAATTAGAAGAAGACTGAAAAAGGTTTAATTGGAAACCATACTTTTTCATACATTTGTGGAATTTGCACACTATGTGGATTGTTTACATATAATTTTTTTATATATTCTGATATTTTTATTTTTTTATGTTTAAATATATATTTTTTAGATCTATTCTTTTTATACTTATATGTATTTAGTTTTATTCTATTTTATGACAATCATTCGGGGATAGTAAAGAAAGAATGTCATTGTACAGGGGGAACATGTTTATTTACTGTGCATATGACAATAAAACTTAACTTGAAACTTGGAAGGGTTGCTAGGAAAAAGTCTCTTCTGTCAAAAAAAAAACATGGAAGCACAACTGAGGTAGTTGTGCTTCCATGTTTTTTTTTTTTTAAATAAAAATATCAGAATATATAAAAAAAATATATGTAAACAATCCACATAGTGTGCAAATTCCACAAATGTATGAAAAATATGGTTTCCAATTAAACCTTTTTCAGTCTTCTTCTAATTGTGCCGTCATGGACTTTAACACTTAACATGCTCAGTGAGGCTTATAGGGTCTGAGATGTACCTTGTTTTTTTTTTTCTCTGAGCATTGCATGGTCTGATGTGCAGCAACAATTGCTTTTCTAATACCACTGCTTATGTCTTTCCCTCTCTGCATTTTGCTAACACACAGCTGAATGCTCCAGACCAGCAAACTGCCAAAAATTCTGCTTTTATAGAGGCCTGAACACCTGCTGATTATCAAGTAATCAAGGGCTGATGATTTGCAGCACCTGGCTGCAACTTGCCCTCTTAATTCCTGAGGAGGCAGTAAGGGGGTACTTAGTATTGCTCACTTGTTTTATTAGTTTGGGATTCATTTTTTAAATAAATAATGGCATGGTGAAAAATGTATATATGTTGTCATCTGAGGTCATATTTGCCTAATACTGAGACCCGCTACAATCAAAAATGATTTTTATTATGGTTTTATACACGCATACACACAAACACACAAAATTAATATTTTAATCTTTAAAAATATAATATCATAAATATTGTATAATAAATATTATACAATTTAACACATTTCAGTAAATGCTAATTAAATAATGCTTAAAGCATCTAACATACACGCTAGTGCAGCATATTTTGCACATTAGACTGATTAACTTTATGTTTCACTGCAGTTAAGAACTGAATACAGTCACCTTCTGTTACAGCTGTATAAAAAAACAGGCACTGCATCTTTCCCACATTATGAGCATCTGAGTCCCGAACATGTCCCTTACCTCGCCTCAGTGCTCTCTCTCTCTCTCTCTCTCTCTCTCCTCCGCTTCATGTTCATATCTTGCCAGTTGTTACTTGTGAGTTAATTACCAAAGTTAAGAGGAAACCAAAGTTAAGTGTCTGAAAGTCAGCTGAAGGATTCAGACTGCAGCATCCCGCGCATGTGTGGTACAGATGGTCTCTAGTGATGCGTTTTACACAAGCTCGTCCCACTCCAAACGTTCCCCCGGCTCTCAAAACAACATTAATCTCTCCGCCTTCTTATAATTACACTAATACTAGAAATCTATTCTCATAAAATATTATGGGTTGTGTTTTTTGTTGGGATTGTGAAGATACAATAAGGCAAAGCACCGTGCATTAGCTTTGATTGTAGATGATGGTGTTTTATTAATTAATGTGTTGATTCATTTGCTTGGACAGCAGCTCTGTCAGTAGTTCTGTCCACAAGGCAATCACAGGTTTATATGTATACTGTATTCATGTGCTTAATCTGATACTTTATTACTTCTATAGAATGCTTGTATTCATAGGTAAAGGTATGGCGAGCACGTAACATATACAGTTTGAACCTGGTTTCGCTGCAAGGGGTCGCCACAGCGGACCATGTGATTTGCCTCCAATATGACACAGGTTTTATGTTCCTGACACAACCCTCCCATTTTTCTAATCAGGCTTGGCTCTGCATGCAGTGTCTGGGTAGTATGGGGCGTGGCAATCACCGATGGCGGGGCTCAAACCTGGATTCTCAGATCCTCAGATCAACAATCTAAACCGGTATCCACCTGAGCCACCACTCACCTTCACCTTAAAGCTTTGTGGGTTTTTTTGTAATCATGGGAAGCTGATTTTGTTTGTTTGTTTGTTTGTTTGTTTGTTTGTTTTTTTATTTATGAACGGCATTCAAGTCAAATGGGGCTTTAAGTACTGTATGGTGATGAGACTCTTACACCGTAAAACATTTGAATCGTGCACTGCAGTCAATCCAATGAACATTCAGCACGTGGAACAGATGATCCTTGAAAATCGAAACTGTACTGTACATGCAATCGTTTACTAACACTGCTTGCATATTACAGGAACTCTGCTGGGAGTTATTCCCACATCACACGTACAGTCCTGACTTCCATCCAAGCAATTTCCACTGAGAGGCCAGTGTTTCAAATGTGAAGTCCTGGGTTTACTTGTCATATTAACTTAAACATAAAATTACATGTCTTTATTTATTAAATAAAAATTCCAATTGTTGGCAAACCACACATGATACTGTAGCCACTAGTGTAAAGATGTAACAGCGAACACCTGCTAGCAAGCTAGAAATATTTTACAACCTGCGATAAGTGTTCTCACTCCTGAAATTGTATTCTGTCCTTTTATCATATAGATAGATAAATAGATGAATTAAAGGATTCTCTGTTAAAATATGATTCTATAGAAAATCATGACATAAATCAGTTTTCAATTAATTGATGGTTTTGTTCAATTCTAATGATTGTTCAATTGTTTAGCCATCCAAAGACGACAACATTCATTCATTCATTCATTCATTCATTCATATAGTATTCAGCTCTGGCCCCTCGGGACATGACTCCACATGACTGGGCTAGGCTGCTTGCCGCCAGGGCATTAAGAGCAGATCCTTTGGGTTTTATGAGTTGAGGTGTGGCCTACTGTATATAGATCAGACTTGTTTGTCCGATGCATAACATAGATGTCCAGTCGGATTAAGTCCTGGGGATTTGGGAGGATCAGACTGGACAGACTGGCCTTGCTCCCCATAGACATACTGTAGATGATCCTTGGGTGCCCATGATCAGGTCACCAGTTTACTGGTGTGTATATAATAATCAGTATTATTCAGTTCACCTGGTGGTGTTAGTGTTGTGGCTGGTTGGTGTATTTTTTGATGTATTATATTACATGCACTAAAATGATGGAAATCACCAAGTTGAGCTAAAAAAAGAGCTCAACCGTCATGATATTCAGTGACTCAAGCACTGAGTCATTTACCAAGAGTCAGGTGAATCTTCCTCATGAGCTAAAATTCACTGAATTGAACACTGACTCACTCACCACTGTGTCTGTGAGAATTCAAAAGACTCAGGGCACAATCAGAGAAGAATTAGCATGCACATAATAGCAAATCTGACCCAGTTCGCTGATACCTAATAAACAATGACAGATCCTGGATGCTGTTGCAGTTTGCAAAGTCTGAGGTTTCTGCATCAGCAGGAACTAAACAAAAAAAATCGACTCTGCATGATTCTATTAATGAACTGTTTGACGAGAGTGAATATATTTAAATGTACACCTAATCTAATCCAATTCTGCATGCCTGTTTCGCCCGGTGCTTGTATTTCTTATTAGTGGATTTTAGCCCAAGCTGTATGTGTCATCAAGGTGGCAGTGGCAGTGTCCCTCAGAATTAAGTCTGATGTCCAAACTGTGGGGGAAAAAAAGGCTGGAGAGCTGCAGGAAAGGTTGAGTCATGGCTCATTTCCTCTCTGATAGTCAACTCTTCTTCGAATTAATTGGGTTATTTCAGTCACGCAAATGGTTTTTCCTAATGTTTATATCGTACTGGCCATTTTCAATTATTTTGTAGAACAGAAAGTGTTGTTTTGCTGTATATCGGTGTCTAAAATGGTGAAGTGATGCATGCAAAGTTTAAGATTTAACCAGGCAGCAGATGAAGCGCTACTCTATAGAAAGAATTCAATTAATGTTATGTTTATTTTCACTACATACACTGTAACATTCAACATTTTCAACAGCAATCATTACACTTTAAAATGCATTTTAAAAATGATAAAATACTGTAGCAGTGAATTAAAACAAAAGGGCTGTTGAAGGCAAACCGGGACTTGTGACGAGATTTCTGGCGAAGAAAGGCATAAAAGAAATTAACCGAAGACTTCAAGCACAGTACAGTGATAAGACTCTTGAATGGTGCAAACGTTTTAGAGAAGGCCATAGATCCGTGAATAACAATCCCCTGTCAAGGTGACTCGGAGCCCACAGCCGTTGTTCCGGTGAACATTCCCTTAGTGGAATGCTGATCCTTGAAAATCGACGGATAACTTTGTTGCCAACTTGTGAAAGATCTTTTTACTCTCATAACTGTATGTTAATGCTCCAGGTGATATGATGCATTTTTTAAATACCTCAAACTTCCTCTATTTCACTCCTCCTCCTCCAAACATGCTGTTTTAGTGTCTATGTAAATGAGCTCCTGCTGTGCCACACCTCTCCAGACAACAGCAGAGCTGAGAAACAGGACCTCATTTCCCTTATATGAGGTCATGTTCGGGGTAAAATTTAATTGGTGTGTCGAACCCAAAATGGAAAGATGCAAAAAGCTGGGAATGTTTTTTTTCCTGACATTTTTCTGTTTGTGCACACACACACACACACACACACACTGGAGATGCATTTGAATGTCTAAATATATGTTAATTTTGTATAATAGGTCCCTCTTTAAATGCTACACACTAATCTTTCATCAACATTTTGCTGTATTTTTTTTTTTACGCCAGTAAACGATGTGATTAAGCTTCAAAATGATGACAACCAAATATAGTAACAGACTGCTTTTTATTCATTTTCCTATGAAATTCTGTTTTGTTTTCTTTTTTATTTCAGTTCTCATGAGAAATTTATTCAGAGTCTAAATGGAAAAAATAAAGAATTGCTTTGATTTATCGCTTCAAACATCAAACCAGGTCTTAAAAAAGTGATGATCTCTGAGACGGTGGGGATCCCCGGTGAGTCTGACAGCACATTAATCATCATAACACTCAACATGCTTCAAAAAGCTTCTCGAGTTTCCTGATTATTGCCATTGTTTCCTTCAGAGTATTTAGTTATTGCTCATTTAGCAGTAAAATGATTTGTTCACTGGGCACGGTGGCGTAGTAGATTACCCTGGGCTCCGTTTGCATATTCTCCCATGCTTGGTGGGTTTCCTCCAGGTACTCTGGTTTCCTTCCATAGGTTAATTGATGTTTTCAAATTGCCCGTAGTGTGTGTGTGAGTGTGTGCATGTTTGTCCTGTAATGGAATGGCACCCCGTTCAGTGTGAACCCAGTCTTGTGCCCTGGGATAGGCTCTTTGTGCCCCTGGACAGGCTTAAACTGGAGACTCCTTCCTTAAATCTTAAGGCATGACCCAGTGAGAAACAGGTACAGATGATGGCAGATGATCAGGCTGGTGATTAGTATACTGGTGATGCTGAATGCTGAGTGGTTGGAACAGATGAGAGGGGAAATTGCTGAGGTTGTTACATAAACAGCCAATTTTAAATTGTATATTTAGGCATTTTGCAGCCTGTCGCAGTTCCAATTTTTTTTAATTAATTAATTAATTAATTAATTTATTTATTATGGTTTTTTTTTTCCATTATTAAAAATGTACAATTTTATTTAATATATATTTTATTTCATTCTGGGTTTTTTTGTTTGCATTTTTTTAATTAATCATAATTTTACATAATTTTTTTATTCTATTTAATTTTATTTATTTACTTATTTTTCATATATTTATTATGTTCTATTTAAAATGTTAGAAATGATAACATGTATACAGTAGTAAATGTCAGAACGCCTTCAACAGCCCAGTGGGTTAAACACTAATATTACAGTACTTATGCTGAAATGATTCAGGTCAGATTGAAGACTTGACAGAAGATCTACGTCAACCATTTGCTAATTTGTGTTAATTAAATGCATTTAACCTGTAAAGACAAAATCGTATTGAAGTATACTAGTGCAGAGAGAGAGAAGGGAACGGCGGCCTGTTAGACGACTCTCTTTGTCAGAACATTCAGTCGTATATGTGAGATACGAGTGTCGGCTTTGTGCGGTGAATAGGACGGTGGTGTATCACCGAATCGATCTGCTTATCTGGAAGAAAACTGTTATTGACCAGGCCTTTATACGAAACCTATTTATTCGAATGGGGTTTTGTCTGTGAATGTGGCAATTCAAATGCAATCCTCCAGACCTCTGGGTGATCTTCAGGTCAGCGCTGGTGCTTCACAGGCAATTCACGGTAATGAGCTGATAAAAATCTCAGCGAGCAGTTTCTCACTCCAGACAAACCGTTTCTCCGTGTTCTCCCGGTGGCTTTGTGTGCTGAATATTCTGCATGATATCTGTGTAACTGAAAAACCTGTCAAATGTTAATAAATCATCACTATCGCTTCTCTATCACGTTGAGCGGAGACAGGTTTTATTTTTATTTTCGTGTAGATGAAAAAGATGGCAACTTTTCTTGTTTTTTTTAAGGACATGCTGGGGGGAGTTAACATCAGTGTGTGTTTTGATCGATGTGGCTGTCATCTTCAGTAAATCATGAACAGAGGCGTAAAAAAACATCAAGCATGGACTGAGGCGTGCGTGTGTTTGTGTGTGTATGTGTGTGTCTTTTGAATTCCTTTTAAAATGTATTCAGTGTTTGATTGCTTGAATTACATGAACGGTTAAGTACTAAATTATGGTGTAGTATTCTAATGCGTTCAAATATTAATGACCCTATAATATTATCCTGGCACAGACAGAGTGAACATTAGCAGCAGCACTTATGTTGTGCATTTATATCTGTGAAATGACAACGTAACTGACTGTAGAGTCACAGATGGCTTTCTATTCACTGTATGTACAAAACAGTACATTACGGTTCCTCGTCATTAAAAATTAATCTGCACCTTATGAATAATCAGGTTAAAGAATTTAATACATAGTCGTCCAGAGAGGGGGGTTCAAATCTTGTTCCAGGTCTGTGTGTGTGTACAGTATGTGTGTGTGGAGTTTGCATGTTCTTTGATTGAGTTTGGTGGCTTTTCTTCATTTACTCTGGTTTCCCCTTAACTGGAAACCAATAATCCAATTTGCCTGTAACGCATGATCGGTGTGTGTGTGTGTGTGTGTGTGGTGTGTGTGTGAGAGAGAGAGAGAGGGTGCATGAGATCCTCAGCAGCATAACCTCCCCGACAGCAATGACCCATAGCATGAAGTCTTGACTGGATGAATGCAGTATAAAATAGAATCATGTAACGAAAATTTTGTGAAACATCAGCCTTGTTAAACAAGCATGTTTAATTCATCTCTCTTTAAAAGCTTTAGATAGTAATCTAAGAGATTCTGGTTTATCCCTGAGCGTCCTGAAGGCTAGTTCTGTATTGTAGTACAGAATGTAATATAGAATGTAATTAACCACCGTTATGAATGAAATTCCTTTAGACGGTGCTCATGTACTGGACATTCATACCGAGGTTTTGGTTGTAGTAGAACATGGATGCTCTCAGCCTGATGGTTTTCTGTCCCTTCATGGATCAGAGCACAACCCGTGTTCCATTCTGCGTGTGCATGAGTGTGAGCGATAATTAGGCGATGTGTGTACGTGGGTACTTAGACCGGTTGAGCGTGTAATGGCTTCAGTGCGGTCGAGGACATTAATCAATGAGGCGCTCCCCTTTGTGTAACGACACAGATCAATAGGACACAAGCAAACGGGCGGCGATGACCACCGAGCCCGAGCTGGCCGCCGCATATCGATAGACTCCTTTGTCTTCGCAAAAAGCCTTTTAGTGACTATAAAGCTCCGTCTCTCTCCTTTCGCTGATCTGCACCATAATGAAGTGATTGGAATTCATCATGGCATATAATCTACAGGCTCACACTCATTCATACACACACGCTGCACATTAAGTCTGAACAAGATGCTGCGCTTGTAGGTTTCGCTGTGTTTCACTGAGTACATCATTAAACACAGTAGTTTTTAAGAATAATAAACTGAGACCAACTTTTAGCTCTTATTAGATGCTTACCTGAGAACTTTCACTGCTCGACTCTCTGTATGTAGAGGAAGCACTGTTTAGCTGGGCTTTTTTCAAGGAGAAAAAGTCAAAGATTTTTCATTTGGCCATTTAGTTTTCTTGTCAGGAAAACTATAACAGGATTAAAGATCACAATCCTAGAAGATTCCTATGTTGTAGGTTATGGTCGCCACTACCACCTGCCTGGATAGTGGCGCATTGGCAGCCAATTCAGGTAATTATGTTACTTAAGCATTTATTTGTCGCAAAAACATTACTACCCAGTGAAATTATTTTCTTTGCATATCCCAGATAGGAAGCTGGGGTCAGACATCATATCACCAGATAGGGTTAAGGGCTTTGCTGAAGAGCTCAACAATGGCAACTTAAACGCGCTCGGGCTTGAACCGCCAACCTACTGATCACTAACCCAGACCCTTTACACCCTGGGTTACCACTGCCCCATAAATATAATACATTATATGGACAAAAGTATTTCGCCAAACCTGTTAATTTTTGATTTCAGGTGTTTCAATCAGACCCCTTATTCCCAGTGAGGTGTAATCTTAATGCTTCAACATACCAAGAGGTCTTGGACAATGATATCCATCCAACTTAGTGGCACCAGTTTGGAGAAGGCCCTTTTGTATTCCAACATGACTGAGCCCCAGTGCACAAAGCAAGGACTATAAAGACATGGTTTGATGAGTACAACGGTGTGGAAGAACTTGACTGGCCCTAATACAGAGCCCTGATCTCAACTCCATCGAGCACCATTGCGATGATGAACTGAAACGGAGATAAATGGGCATGAATTCCCACAGAAACACTCCAAAATCTTGTGGACAGCCTTCCAAGGAGAGTGGAAGCTGTTTTAGCTTCAAAAGGGGGACAGACTGCATATTGAAGTATATGTATTTGGAAACAATGTCACTACAGGTTTGGCCAAATACTTTTGTCCATATAATATATGTAATATCTAATAATATTAATATATTATTACATTTTTTAATATTAGTCATTTTTAAACTTAAATTATTGAAAAGTAATAAAAAAAAACCTTAAATGACTATTATGGATGTCAAACAATTTAATTAAATAATCATGATTTTTCTAGTTTCGTTCTATACACAGTAGTTCCTGTGGATTTGACATGGAGCCCATATTTTTCTGTGTTCTGTACTGGAGTTTAGTAAAGTATGCACCATGGTAGAGTCATGTACCATAGTGTGGTACATGTACATCAGCATTAGACAACTTTGACATCAGCATTAGACAACTAACAGCCAAAGTGACAATAGAAATAAGATAAAACTATTATACCAACATTTTCTTGACATGTTCTTAAAGACTCAACTTAATTTGATAGCAAAGCAAACTACTGTACAGCAGTTTTCCGCAATTCTGAGAAGGATCTTCGCAGGATTAAGCCAGGTCAAATGTTCATTAGGTGATGGAATCGAATGATTTTTTTGCAAATATGGGGAAAACACAACCTTGTTTGAATGCATGGTTAGCTTTCAGCACGTCAGTTATAAGCTACTAACTCTGATAAGCATGATAACTTTTTATATATGTAATTTTTCGATTCTTTTGTTTTTTTTATTTTTGTGATGATACTATAGAAAATATACAGTATTGTATAATTATTACTATACAGTACGTGGTGTAACCCTGAGGGAATTATGGTTAAAAATTGCCAGCAATGATAGCGCTCATTCTTCACTTTTATTTGTATGAAATTGAAAAGAATCTATCTGCAGAGATAGTTTAATAATTCTTTATTTGAATTAGTCTATTTCTCATGAGACCAGATGCTTAAACACGATCAAAATAAAGTAGTAGTTTGCAAAATGACATTACTTTTTGTTTGTTTGTTTGTTTGTTTATTTATTTATTTGCTTATTTATTTTCAAAGGTATACATGTCTGATTTTTCTCATCCGTCTCACCGATACTTTGGCTGTGTGTGTTTAATCTCGAGCCGGGTCCCGAGTTTTCTGCGGATCGACAACGATTTCTTGCTGAGTTGGATTTCATTTCCTGATCTCTTTCCCATTCTCCTTGCTTTTCATTTGTGTGCTTCACTGTTTTACCGGAAGGTTCTCGGTCACTGACATCATTACCATAGTGTCTCTGTGCTGTTTGATGTATGGCACTGAGAAGATAAGGGAAAACGGGAAAAAGAGAGATCTGAGAGGCTGATATCAGAGGAAGTGCAGTACAGTGTAGATGTACGATCTAAATCAGAAACACTGAGATAACGAGACACTGAACAGATAGACGTGCTCCTATTGGCGTGAGGCATGAAAGAAACAAATGTGTGTGTGTGTGTGTGTGTGTGTGTGTGTGAGAGAGAGAGAGAGAGAGTGTGCGTGTGCCAATGTCTGCTCACACCTGCAGTATGATCGTACATGTGTGTGAACAGCCAATTACGCAGCTGGTTGTAATCCAACCTGGCAAGAAGTAGCACATTATAGCAGGGTTTTGTCTCTCAATATACAGTATAAGATTAGTAAGCACACATAGAGTCATTTTTTTTTCCTTTTGCTATAGTTAATTAGTGATGCACCCTTCCACAACAACTCAGCACAACGAACAATTAAAAACAAAATAAGTGTACATATTATTATTTTATTTTTTTTGGAAACTCAGAATTCTGTAGCCATAACTGTTAATGATAAGAATTGAAGCTTATCAGAATCATTAACCTGGCCTACAGCTACTGTACGTTAAGCAAAATTCACTTTTTTGTCATTTCGAGACATTTGGATGTCCCTCCATTATGTGTACACAAACAAAAAAAGGTGAGAAAACTGCTTTTTGTCTAATTTCTTATTTTTTTATTGGCCAGAATTTTAAAAAAGCCATTTAGATTTTCCCCCTATTATATAATCATATAAGAAATGCCCCTGAGAGGTATTAATTAGACCCCTGGAGTATTAATACGCACAAGCATTAGTTAATATTTTATTAATTAAAGAAATGACAAGGTTAAGGAAACAATTTATAGCAGATCTAAATAGTCGATCATTTACAAGCCTCCCGTTTTTGTCCCTCTCATGAAGTTAATATGGCAAAATTGCAGCTTGTCATATAGACTGTGGTAATTTTTTATTAAGGCCAAAAACAAATAAAAAATATGACTGTGTGTTTTGGAATTCAGTTGTGAGCTGTTGCAAGAAGTCATCATTAATACATAAATTAATTTAGTTAGTTTTACAAAAAAACAAATGTCATGTACAGCATTTATGACTTATTATTATTATTATTATTATTATTATTATTATTATTAATAATAATAATAATAATAATAATAAATTAATAATAATAATAATAATATCATATACATGACACATGCTGATGTTTTTTTTGTTTTGTTTAAATGTTGCATAAAGAAACGTGCACAGACAAATTTACAGCTGTTCATACAAATATTTGTAAATTATAATAAAAGTTATTTGAAATGAAAATGTAATACTGGCACATTTAATCACCAGATGGGTGGAAGTCCAGAGTTCCCTCCCAGCAGCCTCAACACCCTGGTGGGCAGCTGTGTGCACTTCAGCCGCCATCTATAATGAAGAGATTAGTCAGTGAGAAATGGCTTCGCCCGCCCTAATAATCCAGCCCGAGTCTATTAGTGTCTGTGTCTGGATAGAACAGCTCCAGTCTGGATCACTGCCCGAGCCTCGAACACATCCATCCAATCTTCTCACTCTCACACTCTCACATTGGCACTGTGACATTCCATTAAATCTGCCATCGCTAATTTGTGAGACACAAAATAAAAGTCAAAGAACGAGCGTTTCAGTACTCTTAGAAAAGAAATGTTTCTAACAAGCTCATAGAGCTTTACTACAATGAAACTCTTTGTTGATTTAAGTGGAAGTTTAAAGGAGATCTCAAGTTCAAAACTTACAGTATGTAGCTGATTAAAGGAACCGATGTGATCTCGAGATTATTTGGAATGGTAGTAGTTTGGTACAACTGGATACTGTTCAGAAGAAATACATATACATGCTATATATGTAGCATGCTTTAGCTTAGTAACATGAATGCTATTTGTAGGTGAATTGTAGCAGTTCCTCTGGACTTTGCAGGCGGATCAAGCCTTTTTGTAATGGATCGTAGCATCCAAAAATATCCCATATTCCTATTATTTGGTTGTCCCAAGAATCACTCTGGCCTTTCAACAAACAACACTTGAATCCTTACGATCATATGATGACACCAGCCATCTTTGATGATGGAGCTATTACCAAACAATAAGTGCAGGCTAAATAGCCTGGGTGGCTGCAATTTCTGAGAGTATTGGAATCCCAAGGTTTTTGGAGACCCTTAAACTAAATCTCAGAGTTTAAGGGGGGGTCTCGTCTGGGAGCATCTGATCTTCAGCAGCCTCAGAAGTGGTTGTGCTCTGAATCTTTCCAAGGCCCCTAGCAGTCTGAGGCCCTTGGGCACTGGCCACACTGGTCGGGTCAATAATGCAGCACGACCAGGCCGATGTTGATAGGATGTTTACATGAAATAGTAGCAGTTCTTGACAATTGACATTAAATCCCGAGCTGTATTCTGCAGGTAATTCGTAAAAGATAATACACAGTTTGGGATGAATTTGTAGCATCAGAAGTACATTGTGAGTGACTTGTGTATGCATTGTAACATTTCTTGGCTTAGGAGGTTAAATCATGTGCTGTCAATCAAGAACCATCAAGAGTTTCAATGGGACAGTTAATCAGGAATGAGGCAAAGCCCCAGAAAGGCAAATTAGACAATTAAATGAAATAAATGCTAATGATCATAGCATTTATGTATTATGGAATAATATAAACTGTAAGGTCAAGTATTTGTGTACACATGACCATCACTTACATACATGTAAATCGTTGTTTCCCAAGTGAACTTTAGAGGACAGATGAATAAACACTTGGTATAATCAACTCTTACATACACATGCACAAACTTAAATCAATATTTTCAATATTGATTTCAATTGAATTGTTTATATGCTCTCTAAACTCCAGATACTTGTTAGGTAGTTTGTTTGGTGTTGGAGAGAAGTGCCCCACTAAATGGGAAATAATTGCAGGATGGAATCGACGATTTGAAAAGGGAACCGAAGAAACATGGACAGACCACATGAGAAATCATTCTAGGAAACTGCACTATCAAAGTTTTCTAAATCTAATTTGCAAAATCTCAGTTAAAATTGTCCTCTTTTGCTAGGGTTAGGGTTAGTGTTATCTTTTGCTAGTTAAAAATTAAAGTTTACAAGATGTTACATGTAGATATCCATCCATCCATCCATCCATCTAGAAACCTCCGTAGTCCAACTACGGACTGTGGACGCCAATGGTGACCATTGGAGTTCAACAGTGACCAGTGTATTTATTCCCAGTTTTATGACCAAGGTAGGACCTCCGGTCAACATTCACATGCGCTTTTACATACCACAGGCAATTTGGGAATGCCTAATTTACAAGTTTTTGGACTATGGGAGGAAACCGGAGTACCCAGAAGAAACCCAACAAGCACTGGGAGAAAATGCAAACCCCGTGCACACAGACCGTGAGGTGGGAATCAACCCCAGACTCTAGAGATGCAAGGTCACAGTTTTAACCACTAAACCACCGTACCGCCAGATGTAGATAAATTTGAGTTTATATGCTGCGTTAGGCTAAAAGCGTCATGTTAAGTGTCAACGATTTCCTCCATAATGTTGAACTGAATTCCAGGAAAACCTTGTGCAAAGTGTGTTTTCATTTTTGTGCATTGGTGTTTACACAAACAGTGCAATAGGTTGAAGAATGCTGGGTTGCCTTTTTTAAAACTCGGCCTCTTAAAAAAATAAAGTACAAATTCTATACAAAAAATGGCAATAGTCCATGTAATCATCGATTTTTCTACCACTGTGTGAGGTGGCCTACAAACTGCAGTGATTCTCGCAGCCATTAAGTGAGTGTTAAATCCTCAGGGAGAGGCATGGCATGATTGCAGCTTAGCCTAAGGCAGGCATTTAGTGGTTCAGAAACTCTCAGCACTTTTCACTGATAGCATTGTAAAATCCAAGTTTAACCTCCCGCGTCGGCTCGGGTCGGCTCGGCTCCGCACTCGGCTTGGCACTGAGACAGGTGGATTGATGCTGAGAGCGAGTGTGACCATGTTAAGGGAGCAATAAGCAAAAATTTCCTGCACGCCAAGCAGGAAATGCTCAGTTACATCTGAAAGGAAAAAGTGTGGAGTGAGCAAGAGGGCAAAGAGTATACAGTACACATACACACACGCACAGACACACACTTCATTGGTTCCTGTACTGTACAGATTTCTCTCTTTCTCACCATCACACACAGACTCACACTGAAACAGAAACTATCCATGGCTGCATTTGTCTCGTGAATTACTTTGACAAAATTTTTGTTCCAAGTTTAAGACTGATTTGCGAATGCAAGGTCAGTCCTCAGTGTGAGTACGTGTGTGCGCACACACTAATCTCCCCGAGCTGGATTGGAGAACAGCTGAAGTGGCAGGAAATGCAGGTTTCCAGGCTATTAGGCACACTGAAGAACACTGATTTATTACTGTGTGTAAGACCGAGTGTGAACATTATCTGAGGATAACTCAGTGTATCCCTGAGAACATTCCTAGAAAGCGTGTTATACAGAAAAGAGTGAAGAAAAAGTTTCCATATTGCAAGTGTGTGTTTCTAAGTGTGTACACTGGATATCATTTGTATCAACTTGCAGTGGAACCTCGGATTACGAGCATAATTCGTTCCGGAAGTGGGCTCATATTCCATAACACTCGTAAACCAAATTTAATTTTCCCATAGGAAATAATGGAAATTCTAATTATTCGTTCTACAGCCCCAAAAAATAAATACATAAAAATAATTAACACAAAATATAA
>JAQMYI010000038.1:29274490-29286192 GCA_030014275.1 Clariallabes melas
ACCTGTCGGGCTCGGGCCGAAATCTGTCGGGCTCGGGCCCTTTCGGGCCTAACTTTTAAGGCCCGATTACAGCTCTAACTGGAGTCTCATATACTGTACTGCTCTTTGCTGCATCAATCATCCAGGTTCAACTGTGAAAAGATCAAATTTTCAAATAAATAAATGTTTTGGGCCATTTTGATTCATACTGCAGTTAGTACTGGTCCAGTGACTCTGAAACTACTCCTGAACTTCTACAACTGCTTCTACAGGCTGTCAGTCAATCTGTGTGTTGCCACAGTGATGTCGTGATGTGGCACAGCGTGCATTGCAAAAGTAAAAAAAAAAAAAAAAACTTTTATTTAAGAGGCTCTAAATATTCTGTAATAACTCTCGCTAGAACGACACAATCTGAATAAACCAACATACTGTACAATGTTCTCCTCAGTATATGGAGCGTCAAACACACTGGGATGCCCCTGAGTCAGCCCGATAAGGTAGGCGCCGTTTAACCCTTAAGGGGTTGTCGGCATCAGTTTTTTTCTCTTGCAAGTGTTTTTTGTAAATGAAATTATATTGTAGCAACCCAGAAAAAAATGTGTAGACGGTTTTAAAATAAATGCCGTACACCTTCACTCGACAGGATGATGGTGTACAGAAATGAGCAGCGCGTCCTCATGGTGCGAACATGTTGCGTCACCAGTTCATTTAAACGATATCAGAGTGAATTTAAGAAGAAATATGGTGTTCCTGACGTACCCTCAAAGAATGTTTTTCAGAGGATGGTACAGTATTTGGAAACGACAGGATCATTGATAACTTCTCATGGCGGAGGCCGTCCAAATTTTTTTTTTGCAGGCCTACAAAATCTCTGAGACGCCTCGCACAGGAGACATGGATGTCAAAGAGCTGCGAAAAGGTCATGCGTATCATGTCACCATCGTTCAGGAACCCAAGCATGTGATATGGAGAAAAGAGTCAAATACGGTCACTGTTTCCGTTACATTCAGGAACATGGAGCGAAAAGTGTCTGGTAGTAAACAGCGATCACGTCCAGCATTGCATTAATGCAATCGATTACATATGCGTCAAGGTATGTAGTGTATTTTTTTGGTTCAGATTTCTTTATCATAGCGTGAGTTATTACAGAATATCCGGGGCCTCTTTCTGATGAATCACCCTGTATTTGTACTGTAGGTTTTATCTAAGGATTTGGTTCAATGCGTCTTCTGCATTTTCCCCTTCAGACAATATTTGGTTTTGGTCCATTTTGGAGGGAGATGATAGGAAAGAGAGAATGCTTACTTGGGTGTCTTTCTAATGAAGAAAAAGCTTAGAGCCTCTTTTGTACTCACTATATAATGGAGTCTTTATCAATATATCAAATGAAATGTGATACTTATTACCCAAAGTTATTTTTTCCACTGATTTAGTCAGCAAATATGGTGCAATCATAATAATTACATCGTCCAACTAATCCTGGGCTTCAGAGAGCTCTAAGGCACATCACTTTAATCCAGCATTACACTTTTTCGAACTATATTACAATTCCATGACTTACAAAAACTGACCAAAATCAGGGACATGGTTAACTGTAAATGACAGTAAAGACTCTGAAGGTTGTCACTGGACGGCTAAATAAACTCAGTTCGATTTGCAAACGAATGCCCTGAGTGTGCTGCCAAAGCAAGACTCGTGTAATTGTTTACTCTGTCTTATCTGCTCAGTCATGGATTAGGAGCTTAAAGGCTTTCTCACATCTTAATCCTGTCTCCTTGATATACTCGCAATCAGCAGACTGTTTCAGCTGTCATTCAACAGTCTGATACAATCTGGCCCGGGCACTACAGCTTTAATCCCCGCTCCTGAAGATAATGAACAGCTTTCTAACAGACGTAATTAAGAGTAAATGGCCAGTAAAGTGCCTCACCACCCGGAGGGCCAGTAATTAAGTAAGGTACAGGTGGGGAATGCGTGACAAGTGTGTTTAAATGTCCTGCATCCAGCTGTTTGAATGATGAACACAGATACATCTTTGTTTTTTAAAAACAGACATCCTTCGCAGAACTTTTGAAATGCAATATGGCTTGTATTTGATACAGAGGTGTCTTCCTGCTGTTTTATTATTTCTGTATTCGATATGAATAAAAGCTTTTTTTCTGCAATCCTGTCACCTGAAACTTATAGATACACATATTATAACTGGCACTGTGCAATTCTCCCAGCCCTGACTCCAAAACTAAGTGTCCCCATATATACACGTGTGTTTATGCTGATTTTTCTCTTTTTTTTCTCTTTTTTGAACTTTTTTTTTCATAATAGACCAAATCAATGATTTCTTTGCTGTAGTTCAGACCGTCGTAAGTGCTGCAATTTTATGTCTACGCAATAAGAAGAAGAAGAAGAAAAAAAATTATTATGATCAATTGTAGTATTAAGGATTGTTTCCACTACTACTAAGATATTCAGTAGGCTCACCATAAATATTTAAGCATGTAGGAATGTAACCAGTGACTGCAAATAAGACAGTGTTTACTCTTGATGATTGGCCTTCATTATGCTAATAATGAACGCAGCAAATCAAGACACTCCATTTACACCACATCCTCCTCCAACTGCAAAGGTAAAATCCCTTCTCACTGTCCTGATGCTAATCTGCAGTATATGGTGCCTATTTTTTTACCAAAGAATGGAAATGTGTGTAGTTTCTTTCACAATCTGCTTAGCTTTAACCCCGAGCTGAACAGACCTGCGCCAGCAACACAACATAGGTCAATGACGATTAAAAAAAACACAAATAGTGCTTATATGGAAGCCTTGCCGACGTGTGTGTTAACTGGGAGGCCAGGCATCAAACTGTGTATTTGGGTTTTTCGGATATGTCAAGTAGAATGAAAGTTATCATTACGTAAAGTGTAAATTTTTACTACTAGAATATTAGAATATTCAATTATTGTCACATGTACTTTTTACAGCACAGCGAAATTTCTTCTGCGCATATCCCAATTAGGAAACTGCGCAGGGTCAGCCAGCTTACAGCGCCCCTGGAGCAGATAGGGTTAAGGGCCTTGCTCAAGGGCTCAACAGTGGCAACTTGGCGATGGTGGGGTTCGAACCCCCGACCAGTAACCCAGTAACCCACAGCCTTAACCATCTGAGCCACCACTGCCCTGCTACTACTGGAATATGGGAATAAAAAATGTGGAACTCTCATAATGAACACATTATTATTATGTTTTGGTCATAGAAACACCCAAAACAACCATAAAAAACACACAATCATGTGTATCTGTGCTGTTTCTTTGCCTGTGTGACCCATAAATGTATATATTTTTTTCTTTGCTCAGTCATGTTTATATAGTTGGTTAAAATGAAATACAATTCAGTTCATCATATTGCCTATATACACTATATTGCCAATAAGTGGATGAGTGAGTTTGGTCTTCGCGTCCAGCATCAATGTCTCACAAATGCGCTTCTGTAAGAATGGTAAAAAATTCCATTAAACACACTCCTAAACCTTGTGGAAAGCCTTCCCAAAAGAGTTGAAGCTGTTATTGCTGCAGGGGGCAGGGCCAACATCATATTAAACCCTATGGATTAAGAATTAGATGCTACTCAAGGTCATATGCATGTCAAGGGCAGACGAGCGAATACTTTTGTCAATAGTGTATGCTTATTAAAAAAAAACAGCAAAACAAAAACTGGCTTAAATTTTTTCAGGGCTTCTGCTTTTAAGCTACAATCTGCTTTTAAGCATCACATTATGGCAGAGCTCTGAAACCTGTGTTAACTTGATAAAGAATGTTTTATCAATTTATAGTTACAATCTATAATGTGGAACATCTTCAAAACATCCTTTCCTCACCAGACTTTCTCATAATAATAATAATAATAATAATAATAATAATTGGTACATACGCTGTATGTGAATATATAACATTCACTTATGATCAAATTATATATTGTCCTGAGAACCCTTTTTTGGTAACCTAACACTAACATGTGACATGTAAAATAAAATGGGCATTTACACTTCGCATAGTTTGGCGTAGAAACCTGCGTTTTCACAGCATGGAGAGGGAAAGTAAGTATGATGGCCTGATTGCATGTGTTATCACACAATTCATAAAAATTCTAGTGATAGCTGAGCAGCTGCTTCTAGTCTTGATATTCAAACAGATTAAAGCCTAAAAAAGAGCAAAAACTCTCCCCAAGAGTGAACAAAATGCCCCCTAAAAACACTTTGATTATTTTTCTCACTCTCTCTTTCTATCTCTGATATAATGGATGGTATCAGTATCCAGCATAACAGAAGCTCCTAAAATCTCTTGTCATCGTCTTCACCACAGAGCTTTTGATAGGCTTTGACAGCAGCAATTTGATTTTGTAGGAGATAAAACCTTCTTGCCACTGTTCATAAGGAAGAAAGAGTGCAGAGAAAGAGAGAGAGAGAGAGAGAGAGACGGTGGAGAAAGGAGAAGACTTTTAAAACCGAGTTACAATAGAAGATTATTGTGATTGCCATAAACCCAGTATATGAAGTGAGATTCCTGTAGTTTTTGAGAATTTTAGCATCCTCCTCTGTAAAATCCTCCTGGCTCATATCCATATCACAAATGCCTTCTCCACGTGGTTGGCTCGGCTGGCTTTCTTCTGTTTTGTAATGCAAAAACTTCCATGCTGGTGAACTCCACTCTCTCTCTCTCTCTCTCTCTCTCTCTTTCTCTCTCTCACACACATACAGAAATGCACTCATAAACCCTTGCTGGAAAGCAAACACTCTGAGAAAGGTGCTGAAACGCAGTGATAGTGCGCTCACCTGGAACTTTACGCATACGCAAATGCGTTAATGCTTAATTAAAAAAAAAAAAAAAAAGAGTGAAAGTTACTGCAAGGGAAATAAAATGGGATTTTTAAATATTTCAAAGTTTACATATATTTCTTTAAATACTGTATATTGCACCACATTTGGCATGTTAGCGGTAGGTTGGTTTAGTGGTCGCCTTGCACCTCCTGTGCGCATGGAGTTTGCATGTTCTCCCTGTTCTTGGTGTGTTTCCTCTGGTTCTCTGGTTGTCTCCCACATTCCAAAAACATGCAGATTAGGATAACTGGCTAACTGCCCGTAGTGTGTGAATGTGTGTGGGAGTGTTGACCAGAGTCATACAAATGGGAATAAATACAATGGCCACCTTCGGCCTCCACGGTCCCTAACTGGACTACAGAGGTTCCTAGATAGATGGATGGATTTGGTTATGTAACTAGCCTGGTTTAATAAATAAACAACTTTCATAAATCCCATTAGTTTGGCCTATTAACTATTTTGTTAACAATTAACAATAGTGAATAAGTCATTAAAACTCCCTCCAAAATCTCCTCAGGCTAGCGTAGTATTAGGTTAGCTCATTATTATGCTAGGATTAGCAGGAGAAGCAATGAAAAATTATGATTACAGCATAAAACTTAAGTTGACGTATTACACAGATGACTAGTGATAGCAGGAAAAATATTGAGCCCTTATGAATACGTTATAAAATCCTGTAGCTTACATATAAGTTGCGTAAACAAATATGAACGTCTCTCAGACGGTCAGGTCAGCTCATTTAGTTTACTGTAACAAATAAATAACATTTAAATTTTAAAAAGCCTGTCAGGTTAGCCTTCTTAGCTTGCTAGCATTAGCAGAGAAGTTAATTAGCATTTATGAATGTAGCAATGAGTACTTTCAGAAATTCTGTCGTTAGCTCGTTGGCGAGAAACCTACAACTGAACCACCCAAGCCCTATGTACATTTGGCAAATAGCAACATTGAAAGTAAAAAAGAATAAGAATTGAAAATATTGTAGCGTTTTTCGACGCTAGCAGGGATCTTGGAGGACGAGTTGGTTTTGTGGTCTCCCCAATGCAACTGGCTAGAGAGCCTTTTATTACACACAGCACAAGCACTCACACATATAAGTCACGCACGCATACATACACACACAAACCCGGCCGAAACCATCAACCCAAACAACCGTCCTACTCACGGTGAACACACAAGGGCTACACCCGCAAAGCATGATGGTCGTCAGCCGCCGACCCGCCCACGCCACAATATCATCGTTAGCATTAGCAGTAAATATTAGAAATCAACAGAGTCTGTATAAGAATTCAATATTTAACATTTACGAATATGATTTAAAAGACTATAAGAACTTCTCATATGCTAAAATAATGCATAGGCTGGGAATTTTGTCTTTCACTCAGTCTCCACTTGTTTTTACTGTGTGAATATGCTATTATTGTGCTGTGTGTGTGTGTGTGTGCTCTGTGAGAGAGTGTTTTCAGACAACGATGAAGTAATTGTAGCATGCATTTTTGTTCTTCAGGGTGTTTGATTATCAGCGCGTCCCATCTGCGGTTCCCGCGCTGCCCCACAGTTCAACCCTGGCCAAGAGAGCGCGCTCGTCTTCTTCCAGGCAGAGACGCAGCCGAGACCGCTCGTCCTCCAAAAGCACCTCCAGACCCCACTCCTCCAGCAAAGCCAAGTGTACGTGCACGCACACACACTCAACTATACATACACACAGACACACACACACCCCAAACCCAACCTGTAATTTTCTCTGCAGCTGTTCGCAGGTCTGAATGTTTCAGTCGCATACTAACATCAAAGACAAAGTAAGGTCAGGTTTTTCTTAGGTACAAAGGAACCGCAGCACAACAAACACATGCTAGAGACTCCTGACAGATACTTCGACCTCAGCACCTCACTAATAACAACATCTGATTTAATCAGATTCCAACATGAAAAGTCGAATTAATTGGCAATCTTCTTAGCCTGAATAGACTGGACAAGGAAATAAGAAACCATAACATATACAGTAAATTTAACATTAATGTTACAGTCAACTGATTCATTTTAAATATACACAAGAGAACAATTTATAGGCTACATTGTGTCACAGAAGTAGTGATCACAGAAATAGGAACATAATACCAACCTGTGAGGAGAAATATTACAGCAGTAATAACTCAAAAATGTTAGTAGTCAGACATTGATTATTTTTCTTTAACAGAATGCTCTTTAGAAAGTGTTTATTTCATACCAATTTTTTAAGCAAAGACTAACATTTTAAATTTATTAAAAGCATTATTTGATCTTGTTTTATGGTATAAAGCAAGTACAGTATAACATACTGTAAATTGATGTCCTCCCAGGCTATTTTTCTCCTCATTCTTAAAGAGAATGAGATGAGAAAGCTTGACATGTTACAATGAAACCAGAATGCTCTTTGTACAGCTCAAACCGGGACTTTTTTTGTGTGTGTGAAGAATAACAGAACACAGTTATGAAAGAGTAAAAACTTTACTCTATATAATCCCCTGCTGCACTAATGCACTTATCTCAGCATTTCACTAGTGCTTGGACACCATCAAGGTAGAAAGATTTCTCAGTACACCACAGCAATAAAGAAGTATCCCTGGCCTCCTTGCCTCCCAGGAACTCCATTAATGGTCCAAACATGTGGAAGTGGCTTAGAGTAGGTTCAGGACTGTAGCGCGGATGTGGCAATAACTCCAAGCTAAATTCCTGTAATATGTTAGTGGTGTTGATGAATGATTGTGTGTAAAATTCCCACAGAAAGATGCCTCACTTCCACAAGTTGTTGACAATTTATCTATCGCAAGAATCAGGCATTCCACTCATTGAATGTTCATGGGAACAACTTCATGGGGGTCCGAGACACTCATCATTTAAAACTTTTGCACCACTTGAAATGTTTTATCTAGGGCTAAGAGTCTTGTCACCGAACTGTCAATCAGTTTTACACCTTCATTCAAAAAGTTTCATCATAAGTCCTGGTTTGACTTGAATGAAGAAATATGTGTTCATGATCAAAGTCTTTGTTTATATAGCTTGTGTCAAAATTTTTAAATTGTAAATAACTTCCTTCTTCAAACCAGGTTGGTAGACCAAGATGATTACACAACTTTCCGATAGATTTTTGCCTTATCATATGAATTGTTGTATTGAAATGCATTTTACTTATTTGTTTATTTGTTTACATTTATTTATATTAAATTGTAAAGCCTAGTAAAATTTAAATTTTTATTGTACAAAATCTACACGGGATGCAAACTTTTGCACTCGGCTATGCAGTGTGTATAATCTTTTAGTACTTTAGCATATGGCTTGTTTTCTGCGTGTTTGATTTCAGTTGAGGAATCAGTCGGTCTCTTGTGAGCCTCCAGATGCTATTTTATTAAAAGCCTTTTCTCCATAGCCTTTCCTCCTTTAATGGAGACAGCCCTATCAGAGCATGCCATTACAGCAAATTAACAGAGCTGAAAGAATAAGAGAGTGTTCCGAACATGCTATTAGCACCTCAGCGGGTCTCGGGTCACCTCAGCTTCTCCCAGAGTTCCAGGGTTTAGATGTTGGCTTGTTCGGTGAAGCGCTGTGTAATTTCATTTCCATCACAGTGTCTCATTTTACGTCTTCGTTATTCCTTCTTTAACCTGATTGGCCATCTAATATTTCTCTCTGTGTATTATATAGTGCCTTTTTACACTGCCATAGAGGCACATAGTGATGGCTTTGAATGAATATGAGGTTCAAAGGAACAAAAAGAGACTTTCCAGAGTGATTTGTGTGAGCGATTGTCTGAAGTAGCCTCTACAGATGAAGCGATAGCATCTGCCTCGTCTCAAGCCCAGTCAATATTTCACACGAAAAGCTGTTTTTTTATGGGCCGCTTTTGACTTTTATTCTAACCTTTTGTGTAAAGTGGGAATTCTCTGTCTCTATCTCAAGCTCAATGTGTCCCTGCAGTGAAAATGGAGGAGCTGCAGACCATAAAGCGAGAGTTGACGATGATAAAGGTTCAGATTGATGGCCTGCTGGACAGTCTGGACAGGATGGACAGACAAAGGCAGGAGCACACAGGTCAGTCGTTTCCAGCTACAAGGGTGAACTTTTTGAACCTCGTCTTTTCTTCTGATCCTCTAACAAGTTTAGAAGATACAATATAAACTAGGATTGGTTGTGGTGTGTACAGTAAATCACTTGAGTTAATGTTGCCCCCTAGTGTTCATCTCTGTTATGAGTCATATGTTAGAGTGTGCGTGTCCATTTCTGCAGTTTTGCCCCTGGTTGCATTTTGATTCATAAAAACATACCAAGTCAGATTTTAAATTATGCTTTCAGTAACTTTTTTGTTAGTTTGACTTAAAGAGGATAAATGTAACTTAATACTTTGTTTAGATTTTAATGAAACGATTCAATGTATGGACACAAAAATCATCTTTAATTTCATTAAGTAAGGAGATTGACATGTTATTTTATGCAAATTATGATAATTATGAAAAATTAAAGATACTGACCTTATTGGTAAGCCTAGCCTTAAAATTTTGTCATCTTATGAACTGTGCAAAGTGTTCATCTGTGACGAAGATCAGCATCAATTAGGATTAACAGGAAGTTATAATTCTGCAAGCTTGCAAAACATTTAGTAATGGCATATTGGGAGTGAAATGGAAATATGATACAGAATGTGGTCATGTGAGACATATAATTAGTTCGAAATTATTATTATTATTATTATTATTATTATTATTGTCTTGAGTTCCATTTACCAAAACAGCCAATGATTCTAGATATGACTTCATGCATATTATTTATAGGGTACTCAAGTTATTGTTTATTACATTTATTGTTTCTTTAAAAACAAAAAAAGTAATAAGTGTATGGGTAAAGTAATAAGTAGCTTCTTGCCTTTACCAATCATTAAAAAAAACATTATTATTAAGTTTATTTTGTAGGTAATAATGTTCATAATGCTTTTTTTTTTCTTCCATGTAAATATGCATGTTAAGCTTCGGTTGCTAAGTGACGAATTGGGCAAAGATTAGGATATTATCTAACGGCCGTTGTGTATCACTTTAGAACTGGGGCATTAATAAAGAAAGTGCTGGCTTTTGTTGCAGCACTAAAAGTAACTTACTGGCTATTCATCACTTTATTTCAGTTCAGTGATCATATATTCCCTGGCCAAAAAAAAAAAAGGTTGCACATACCGATTATGGTGTGCAATGTGGTGTCCAGTTCATGTGTGAAAATGATTCCTGATGCTCTCTGAGCAATTCTTTCACACTCTGAGTCCTGAAATATGTCTCTGACATCAGGGGAAGAAAAACTCCATAGATGTGATAACCTGGTCATTCAGTACATTCAGGTCATCAGCTCGATTCATCTTGTTGCCACATAACGTTGACCTGAACAACTGAAGCAACCCCGGATCATAGCGCTGCCTCCAGAGGCTTGTACAGTGGACACTATGCGTGCATCGCTTCATACGCTTCCCTTCTTACCCTGACACGCCCATCTTTCTGAAATAGGCTCAATCTGGACTCATCATGTCACATGACCTTTTTCCATCGATCCTTTTTTAAGTCCAGTCTTTATGCTCCCTAGCAAACTGAAGCCTTTTTTTCTGATGAGTCTCACTAACTAGTGGTTTTCTTATGGACACAAAGCTGTATAGTGCCAATAACATTTATTTAGACTTTTCCTCCATGATGTTGGTGGTTCATGACTGTCCCTCCAGGTGTGGATAGTGTGTTGGCCAGTTCCTAACCCAAATCCAGTCGTTTCACATCTCCTTAATTGTTTTCTTGATGCTTGATGCAGACTAGTAATTTGACCCTTCATAAATAGCAGTGTATAATATAATACATTATAGTCTACTGTCAAACATTTACTGAACATGTACTGAATGTTATGTGATATTTAAAATATAAAAAATTGATTGGAAATGTATTATTTGAAAAATGTTCAGTTCTAACGCTCTATTCTTAGATCACATCTCCAAAGAGGTTGTCAGAGTTAGATGCATTATTATTCTCACCATGTCTTGAATTAATTACATTGTAGTTACTTAATAATTCTTTGAACTAGGTAAATCATACACTTTAAGAGAAGCAGCTGAGTTTAATTGCTAACGATCTAGTAATTAAATCATGGCGAGAACTGTTGCGTGAATAGTGAAACAGGTCGCCATGTGTTTGTGTTCATTTACAGAGCACGTTCAATCCTCTCTTTAGTCTTCCTCTAATCTCTGATGGACAGCTCAGTTTCTCGGAGGCTCTCTCCGCTCTTTTTTTCCTTCGCTGTTTCTTTTCAGTTCTGTCTAATATCTCTCTCTGTATTTAATTACGGTTCTGCCGATGACGAGCGATCAGTGTGTCTGAGTCGGTAACGCGAGCGCACTGAGAGGCTTCAGAGCTGAGAGATTTCTCTGTCAGTTTTCCAGAGATTAGTCAAAAAACTATCCGAATCTCGACAGTATAGATTTAAACATAGTGATGATGAAAGATAGAGAAAAGGCAATTTTGTTCGGTGTGATTTATAGATATTTTTAGTAGATGAAAAAGCAATATTTAACTGTCAGGTTTGTGGCTTTATGAAGGTTTACTTCAGGGGGTGCTGTCTCGGTCTCATGGAGATATTATAACCCAATTTAAGGCTACTGAAATACTCTAGAGTAATGCTTAGTGGCATTTAAAGTAAATTACAAAACTTTTGTTATTGTTCTATTTTTAAAAAAACACACAGTATATGATTTCCTCAATAATTTGATAAACAGTATAAACTGATAGAGATCCTTGTTGATCCTGGTGTGTGTGTGTGTGTGTGTGTGTGTGTGTGTGTGTGTGTGTGTGTGTGTGTGTGTGTGTGT
>JAQMYI010000038.1:29312226-29323145 GCA_030014275.1 Clariallabes melas
TGCTCAAGGGCCCAACAGTGGCAACTTGGTGGTTGTGGGGTTTTGAACCTGGGATCTTCCGAACCGTAGTCCAATGCGTTAACCACTGAGCTACCCCTGGCCCCCACACACACACACACACACACACAAACGCACAACTTCCTTATTTGCAATTTAGACATGATTGGTCAAAATCCATTCAGTTTATTTTTGTGATGTTATAAATGCAGCCATTGTGTGACAATATCTTAATGCTGAAGTACAGAGAAAGAATTTTCAATTAAAAAATTCTTAATTTGTTGTTTCTTACTTACAATGCCTTACAAAAGAATTCATACACTTTGAATTTTTCCACATTTTGTCACATTACAACCACAAATGTAAATATATTTTATTGGGGATTTATGTGATAGACCAACACAAAGTAGCACATCATTATAAAGTGGAAGGAAAATTATAAATGCTTTTCAAAATCTTATTTACAATTAGAAATCTGAAAAGTGTGGCATGCATTTGTATTCAGACCCCTTTACTCTGATACAGTTGCCTTCAGAAGTCATCTGATTAGTAAATAAAGTCCACCTGTGTGTAATTAAAACTCAGTATAAATTAACATGTTCTGTAATGTGGAAAAATGTGGAATAGTTCAATGCATATGAATATTTTGCCAAGGCACTGTATATAATGTTTATTAACAAATCTCACACAAAAATCTTTTTTTTTTTTTTTTAATAATTCACATTTTCGAAAAAGGCATCATATAAAATAAAACCATATGTTTTATTTTACGATTTGTTTTATTTGTTTATTTATTTACTTAGTGTAAGTACCAGCCGTTTCATTCATGACCTTATAAAGGGGTTGAATCGCAAATGCCTGAACACTTCCTGTATATGTGCACTACATAGGCTCTTAAATCACTGCTTATTCTCCCTAAATAGTGCACTCTGTTACCTCCAAGTAGCCATTTTGGATCCGGAACTAAACGGCCCACAGATTAGAGAAAGAGGGCGTGGTTACTTTAGGCTGACGTCATGCCGTCCTTTCGCACGAGGATGGTCCGAGCTCTGCCATTGGCTGATTTCCTTAGAGAACGCACAACGGACTGTTTGATTGGCTAAGCGCTGAGGCTCGTGTCTGTTCTCTGACCAATCACACTAGTAGGTGTCATATCATGGCGCCCTAAATGTAAGTGTGTAGTAATTCTTGCTTGTAGGTTACCCCTGAAGTTGATGACATTTCTTTAAAAAAAAAAATTGTAGCGTTAGAGCCTATTTTAAAAGATCGAACACAAGTGTAAAGATGCCAGAGACGAGCAGTCAAAATGTTTCGATGATCACGTGCACGGCGCCAGTGAACATCGCTGTGATTAAGTACTGTAAGTGTGCCTTATGTCTTTGTGGACATTGTGTGCATGCTGTTTTATGTGCACCATGTCTTTGTATGATTTTCTTTCTGTGCATTATGCCTTTATAAGCCTTATGACTTTATGTGTATGATGTCTCTATGTGCATAATGTCTTCTGTGTGCATAATGTCCTTTGTGCATTATGTCTTTATAAGCCTTATGACTTTATGTGTATGTCTCTATGTGCATAATGTCCTCTGTGCATCATGTCTTTACGTGCATCATGTCTTTACGTGCATCATGTCTTTACGTGCAACATGTCTTTACGTGCAACCTGTCTTTACGTGCAACCTGTCTTTACGTGCAACCTGTCTTTATGTGCATCTTGTCTTTAAGTGCATCTTGTCTTTAAGTGCATCTTGTCTTTAAGTGCATCTTGTCTTTATGTGTATAAGAGTTGGTCTCCAGAATTCGTTCTGAAGTTTTTTAACAATTTGTACGCAGGGGGTAAACGTGACGAAGAGCTGATTCTGCCCATTAACTCCTCCCTCAGCGTCACTCTACATCAGGACCAGGTGAGATAGTCCGCTTCATTCAAGGTGCCCTCAATCATATACACAAACTAAGACACGGGTAGCTGTAAATTGAATGCACCAATCCCATCATTATCTTTTCCCTTGTGTCTTGTCCAGCTTAAAACCACTACAACAGTGGCATGTAGCAGGACTTTCCAGGAAGACCGCATCTGGTTGAATGGCACAGAAGAAGACATCAATCAGCCGAGACTGCAGTCGTGTCTCCAAGAGAGTACGCTTCTGTTAATCCTGTTAAACTGTCATGTCATATTAAAGTGCTTATCCTGACCTGTTTTTTTCTTTTCTTTTCTCAATCCAGTTCGAAGGTTAGCGCGGAAAAGACGGAATGATGAAGACCCTAACGCAGAGATCACGCTTTCTCATCGGGTGCATATCTGCTCCGTGAATAACTTCCCAACAGCAGCTGGGCTGGCGTCCTCTGCGGCCGGGTATGCCTGCCTGGGTGAGATTAAAATCAGCAGCAGTAGCAGCTTCATCTTCATCAACACAGCAGGAAAACACTTAACACAGCAAGACAATTATAGCAAAGACTTAAAATATGTTCAAAGAGGGTTTGGTAAAAAAAAAAAAAAAAAAGTGAATAATCATAGAATGCATACATTTAGCCTCCAGAAGCACCTGAGACTCTACATGCTTACTTAGTACATGACTTTATAACATCTCGTTAATGTGTTTGTGTGTGTCTCAGTTTACTCGCTGTCCCGTTTATTCGGTGTGGACACAGAGCTGTCAGTGGTGGCACGCCAGGGTTCGGGCAGTGCCTGCAGGAGCATGTATGGAGGCTTTGTGCAGTGGAAGATGGGTGAAAGACAGGATGGAAAGGACAGCGTAGCAGAGCAGGTGGCGCCCGAGACACACTGGCCGGAGCTCCGGGTTCTCGTCTTGGTGGTGAGTCACATATGACCATTTGGATATTTCATATATTTTGCACACATTTTCTGTTTGCTTGTGGATTATACCATGTGAAGATCCTGAAAGAGGTCGACTTTTAAATTAAATGATTTTAAAAACTCTCTTCCAGGAAATTCAGTTTTTTTTAAGATTCACTGTATATAATGCACATACTGTGTAATAATGCTGAGAATTATTTATATTTATTTATACTGTATAGAGAGGCTTTGATTTAAATTAGTTAATTTAAATACCTACAACTGGTCAGAATAAATAATTATGAAATATACAACCTTTGTATAGACTTTTTTTTTTATATATATACTTTTGAAGTCTGAATTTTGTTTTTCATGCAATGAAGTTTTAATTTTTTCATGTCACTTCAGGTCAGTGCAGAGCGGAAGCTCGTCGGAAGCACCTCAGGCATGCAGACGAGCGTCCAGACGAGCAAACTGCTAAAGGTAAAGACGCTCTTGAACACTGCATTAAACCCCTTTCGACCTGTTATTATTGAAATCTCCAGTTGAAATGAGATGTTGACTTTCCCCCCTGGTCTGATACAGCACCGCGCAGACCGCGTGGTCCCCGCTCGGATGGACGAGATGATCCGGGCTATTCATGAACGAGACTTTGAGACGTTCGCTGAACTCACCATGAAAGACAGCAACCAGTTTCATGCCACGTGCCTGGACACTTTCCCACCTATCTTCTACCTGAACAACATTTCCAGGAAAGTGATCAACCTGGTGCATCGCTACAATCAGCATTACCGCGAGACCAGAGTGAGTACAGCCGTCCTCACGGTGCACTATTCTGTGGTCTGTAGTCATACTGTAGCGCTGTCCAAATTCTCAGTGGCCAAATTATCTTCACTACATCATCGAGTCCAAAAGACTGTCACTGATTATTACAGTTTATAACAAATGATTTTTAATCTCCAGGTTTACTTCAAGTATTAAATGACAGCTAAACCTGACCGAGAGTCATAAGTGTCCTATTTGCACACTTAGAACTTTTGTATTTTTCTGCAGCAACTTTAGGGTATCTCTTTACACAAAGCTCCAGAATTATTGGCACCCTTCATAAAAAAAGAAAGTAATATGGGTAACATTTTTTTTGTGGTGCCAATAATTTTCTAATAGTTAATTAGATTTAACTTGTATTTCTAATATAATTTATTGTAAGACTAAACTAGTTTACTATAAATAGAGTATTTCTTTTATTTTTATAAGTTCCATCCGTGTTTCCTAAGAGTGCCAAAAATTTTGCAGTTGGCCATAAGTCAGAGATAAATTATTATGGTTCTTAATTATGCTGTGTCTTTGATTTGTATTAATATGATTCCTATTTATCGTCCACTTATCAGTGTGAGAAAGTTAACAAAAGTAAACGTGTCTCTAATTACAAGCGAGTAGTAAAGCTTTAAAGGAAAAAATAAACCTTTTTGTTCATTTTGCAGATTTTTTTTTAAACCATCAAACTTTTTGATCCATTATCTTGTGGAAAGACAAGCTACTCTTTTTCCATGATTCATTTTTATTTCATCATGCTTTTTTACAGTACATGTGTCGGAAAGAATTTCAAAAATGAGCTCTTGGTAACATTTCTTAGTAAGACTAATCTGTGTCATCTCAAACACCTGTTCCAGTCACCTGTCCATTTCTGTGCATTCATCTGTAAAGAAAAAAATAGCTTTCCTTATCTCTCCTAAATTCTTCAGGTGGCGTATACTTTCGATGCGGGCCCTAATGCGGTGATCTACCTCCTGCGAGACCATGTGCCTGAATTTATCCAGGCTGTACGCCATTTCTTTCCTCTGGAATCCAACGGTGGAGAGTCAGTCCTAGTCTTAATTTGTGCAAACTTTGAACATTAAATCTTTGACAATGATCATGTGCTGTAAAGTGAATGCATCACATGTGCCGTCTGTGTAGGTTTGTAAAAGGACAGGCCGTGCCCTCTGCCACGCTGCCTGATGAGCTGATAAGAGACATTGGAATGGAGCCTACACCAAAAGGCATCAGTTACATTATCAGCACAAAGGTATGCGACTCAGATTTGTGCCTGTGAGCACATACATTTGAGACATAACAAAGCTGTGTTGATTATCGCTTCAGTAAAAACTGTCAGGTCCATACATTTTTGGACAAAAATAAGATGTTTTGGTTTCACTAACCATTTAGGAATTACAGGTATTTATTTTCACACACACGCACTTTAAGGGACTCATAAATAATGGAACATGCTACCATAATTACAATCATAAGGATTGCCTTTAATACTTGAATGAAAATCCTTTACAGTCAACAAAGTTTGGAATCCATGGACATGACCAAATGCTCAAGATGCTTTGTCAGGGCTTTACTGCAGCTGCCTTCAGCTACTACTTGTATGTGGGTCTTTCTGCTCTCAGTCTTGTCTTCAGTGAAGACAACATCTGAGCAGAGACTATACTGTAGCTCTATACACTTCAGAATTCATCCTGCTACTTTTATCAGCAGTCAGGTCTTCAATAAACACCAGCGACCATTGGCGGTTCCATTGGCAGCCATACACACTTATACCACATACAACATTGCCTCCACCATGCTTGCCATGTGATGTGATATGCTTTGGATCGTGAGCTGTTCTGTTCTTACTCTGTACATTTCTCTTCCCATCATTTTGGTGCAAGTTTATTTGGGTTTGATCAGTCCAAAGAATCTGGCAAAGTCTAATCTGCACCACCTTCAGGATCTTTACCGGCTTGATAAAGTCACTGAGTAATGAGGGAACAGACTACACCTGGCCATGCAACTTCTTGTTAGCCATTTGTTCCATTATTATTATACTGTACTTCCGGAATAGTTAATGCCACACTTTTGCTTGAAGGTGCTTCAATTAAAGCTAAAAGTCTTGACTTTGCTCCCATCTTGAGTGTTTGATTTAAAATCGGTGCGGTGGTCTACAGAGGCCAATTGCCAAAAAATTTATCGTTGTTCCAAAGTTTATGGACCTGACTGCAAGTCTTTCATGTAAGTTGTACTGCAGGTTGGCTGGCGTTTGTCAGCAGAGCACCGTTATATATAATAATAATATACGTGAGAAAAATGTTTAGGATGTGACCGTGATGAATTCTGGCGAATAGCCAAAACAGAGCAGAAATCTATTTAATGATGTAATCACTAAACATATGATGACATAACAGGATTTCTATGTAAGTAACAAGTCAGACTTATGTTTACAGGAGTCACCCTTATTCAAAGTAACCTACAGAAGCACAAAACTCCCATAATGCTTATAATCAAATAGATTTTTCAAAGTCATCATATGATTTAAAATATAGTATCTTATTAAATATTAATTAATGAATATGAAGTGGAAATGAAATCACAGAATGCTCTTTTTAGTTAAACTGTGCGCTATAGACTATTTAGTCAAATTGGTGTTACTTTTTCTAAGTACGAATTTTTTTCCCTTCCTTTTTTGGGTATACATAGCAAGACTTGTTTTTTTTAGATAAGATTTGTTTTTAGATAAGAGATGGAGGAAAAACATGATTCAGTTCAGGAAAGTCTAACATAATCTTACGGGGTTTTTCCAGACTGACATACTTGTTTAACAATCACTTCAACGCATGGTAATGAATACACACAATATAATACAATACAAGACAGTTATTTTCAAAGACTGGTTACTTTTTCCCCCCCAGGTTGGCCCTGGTCCTTGCACAGTAGACGATCCAACACTTCACCTGTTAGGTGCAGATGGACTTCCCAAGAAATCTACATGAGTGTTAATGGATTCAATGCACACTATTACATTTCTCTTGATTAAAAATAGCAATAAATATATATCTAATTTAAACCAAGAACTATTATTATGATGATTATTATTTTTATTTTTTTTATTATTATTATTTCTGAACACCTTTTGTGATCAGATGTTTGCCATCTTGTCTACAGTATTTACATGTAATTACCTTTATTTTTGTGTAAATTTCTTAAGTGTATTTTTCTAGTTTTTAAAAAGAAAATTCTATTTGAAAATACATTTATTGATCTCATGAGTATGAGTCATTTTTGTGCCTGTTTTGTTTGTCAAAGAATCTAAACTGGTTACAGGTTGTCTGATAAATATTTAATATAAATTGAACGGATGGATATATACAGTAGATAAATAATCGGACAAACAGATCAGGGCTCTGTGTTCAGGCCAGTCAAGTTCTTCCACACCGAACTCATCAAAACATGTCTTTATAGTCCTTTCATAGTCCTTGCTTTTCTGATATGGTTGATTTATACAATTTCTCTTTGGGATTCATAAATTATGCTATCTATGTATGTGTGTGTGCGTGCGTGCACTGGGGCACAGTCATGTTGGAATAGAAAAGGGCCTTAAAATTAAGATTGTCCTTCACTGGGGGATAAAGGGCCTGATTGAAACACCGGAATTCAATAATTAACAGGTTTGGCCAAATACTTTTGAATAGATAGAAAGATAGATCACACTATTTTTTTTAAAACGTTTTTGTGTTGGAAAAAAACAAATGCATCCACCCTTATGACTCAGATCAAAATATGATTCACCGCATGTCATTCGTTTCAGATTATTTTTATGGCCTCAATAATTCTGTGATGGCCTGTTTATGAGCTGTCAGTCGAAGGAAACAGAGTGATAAAGTCAGTCACTGAGTAACTCTGAGAGCTTTATTTTTTTAGTAACAAAAATTAAAGTTACGATATTGAAAGAACAACTGTATAACATACAAGCTTCAGATGTGAAAGAATTATACCATTAATTATCCACAGTTCTCAGAAACAGCTTTCTTTCTTTCTTTTTTTCCCCCCTCTCAGACAGCTTTCTCACTTCAGGAAAAACCTAGCACGTGACGAAAAAACTGGGCGGGACTTGCGTAATCTGGCCCCGCCCATATTTGTTCTTTTTTAATAACGGTAGAGGCGCGTGGAGAAGCAGCTCAGTGTCTGTGTGGAGAGTCAGTAGAAGCGCGAGACTGTGTGTGTGTGAGATCTGTGTGCGCTTTAAACTGGTGACATGGGAAAGATCGAGTGGGCGATGTGGGCTAATGAACAAGCCCTAGCGGCTGGACTCAGTGAGTACACCAGGCTTTCTACATTCTTCAACACAAACTCTGTAAATAACTCTGTTGTGTCTGTTAACTGAAAAGCGAGCTTTCGGCAAACTCACTGGTTTAACACTATTTATTTATTTGGTGTGAAATCCTAAGTGCAATAAAGTCACCTGTGTAAAGGTTAGCTCGAGTCAACTTGTGTTTGCATGAAAGCGGCTTTTCGGGTTAAAGCTAAACATGTCTTGTGTTATAAATCTATAAGGAAGTCCCTTCTGGATGGAATAAAAGTTTTACTTTTCAACTTCCCTGTTTTAGTTTACCTCACTGGGGGCATTGTAGGAGTGGCGGGGCAGTTCAGAGACTGGGAGTTCGCCGCTTACGGGATGTATCCTTTGATGTCATGCTTTGATGATACGCGAATGATACAGTTTTGTACAATTTTGTTTCACCTGTTTGATCTTCTAATCACCAGCTCTTAGCTTACATTATGTGCAGTGATTTGTTTACAAAACCGAGTCGGTTCGTTCAAATGACACTTTTTTTTTAAAGGGTCGACTCATTAAAATGAGTCTTTTATTCATCATTACCATATTATCTTCTAATTTTCATTCATTGTTATCAAAGATCAAAGTGTGTTTTAATGAGAGGATATTTTTGCTGAATACACACTACACTACACTACACTACACTACACAGTCTACATGTTATTTATGTAATTATATAAAATTAATGTAAAAAAAAATCAATACTAATAAAGCTTGCTTTAAATATCTAACACATTTTGGTGCATAGACTTATTTTTCTCATGGAAAAAAAAACAACAACAACGTCTAGGTGTCTAGTTACGTCTTGCATGTCTGTCTAGATCTATTCAATTTTTTACCCTTAATGCTTCTAATAATCTGTTTCATATATCCTAAGCAAATAAAAAAAAAAAAGTCCAATGTTATTTTCCAAAACTAGTTTGTGTGAAACACTCCATGACTTGTCCGTTACTGGACCTTCCTACATTCCTCACTCATCTCGCTCCACACCTTTATAATTGGTTCCATGGTTATTAATTATACTCTAATTGATCCCTCCTGAATTACATGTCAGGGAGTGTGTTGTTTAGTTTCCTTAACCAGATCACAGAGCTGCAGGTGTGTTTGTGTGTCTGCTCGAGTACCCACGGAGCCGGAGAGCCAAAGGAACGAGCGTGGAGAGAACGTAAGTGCTCGATCCAGTCTGTTGCCTCCGTCGCTAGTTTCAGGAAATACAGTTGAGTGCAGAAGTTTGCACATGCATGCATCTAAATAGAAGCAAAAATGTTATCTAGCATAAAACCAGTGTGTGTAACAGGGTTAAGGTTAATAATAAAACACTGGAAAAAATACGAATTGTAATAAAAGTCTAATTTCTCTGTGTATAATCTCTTCCTAAATTCCACTAAGGAAGTGAAAGTTGTTAAACTTTTTTTAAGACGTGTTTTCTCTCTTTTCTTTTTCACTTCAGCGGTCAGTATTGCTTCACCGTGTGTGTAAAAGCATTCGGGCCCCTGACTAGAAATTATTACGTCCGGGCGATACTCCATGCGGCGTAAGTAAAATCCTGTTTTGACCGCATTCTTTTGTCTTTCCAAAGAAGCACGTTGCCTGAGCAGACAGACAGACAGACAATCAGACAGACCGACGGAGTTGCACATGTGTTTTTTTTTTTACACTTCTAAATGCCACTGACACCAGGTGTCCATTTCTGTTCTTACTGTCTATCATGTACTTGTTCACACCCTTAGGCTGAGTGTCCCTGGAGGTTTCATGCTCGCCACGGTTTTAGGCTGTGTGTGCCTTGGCATAGCCAGCCTCATCTATCTATCAGTAAGTCACCTTTCTGCTTTTGTTTGCCTTGTCGTTATATCTGTCCTCCATCTTGTTGATTATAGGAAAATATGGCTTACTGGAAGGGAAACGAGTAATACAATGCACCTTACTGTCAAAGAAGGAAATTGCTATAAAGCAATTAATTAATCTCAAGAATTTCCTTATGTCACACCCTCACACACCTTGCTTACTTACACCTTTACTCATAGCTCTTCCTTCAAGGCCTATTACTGTAAATGAAGGTCAGGTTACTTTAGTTTGCCTTACAGTGCTACTGTAAAGTAGAGATATTTACCCATACAGTACTTCCCTAGTCTTACTGTACAGTAAGTAATCAGCCCGATTCTGGCACTCTGAACTTGGACACTTATTTATATATATATATATATATATATATAAAATATTTCTGTGTACCATGCAATAGATTTGCACAGAACAGGAAGTTGTTTCATCACTGCTTCTCATAAGTGATTCTTTGTCTCTCTTCTAAATGGTTTGTATGACACTACTGCTCTAGCATGTGAAAAATTACGGCAATGTTTAGTGAACACAGCCCCAGACCTAGTCAGGCTTAACATGCCCTCTTACAAATTATTAAGCCCCAGGATGTGTTTGAGAATGTTACTGGTTCAAGTATGCACATTCCAGTTTCACCAGTCTCACTGTCTCACCACAGAAGATGTCAACATAGTTACATAAACATTGTTTAAACAAGGAGAAAACAAATGATTAATTATCTTTTTATTCCATTGTACATCCTGTTTATATAGAACTTACAAAATAGTACCACTTAAAAGCTCATCCAGATAGATGCATGGATTGATTGATAGATAGATAACATTAACCACGTTAACATTAATAATCGATTATATATCTGTGAACTGGCTCATGTATGCCTGTGGAGGCCGAAGGCCAGTCCGTCCGGTCCGATCCCACAGAAAAGCCAAATCGCTGAAAAAAGTCAGTGCTGAACACCAGAACACCCTTGTGGAGTCATGCCTCAAGGGGACAAACCTACACCATACTGGGCTTAATGTTTTGCGTTGTAATTTTGTGGCTGTTGGGTTAATACTTAAATTTCTATCATGATATTGTGAAACTGTGGATTTTTTTTCATCATTCCCTGAAACTGTCACATGCTCACTCTCATAATAGACCCCACATGCTCCTCTTCTC
>JAQMYI010000038.1:29357400-29376286 GCA_030014275.1 Clariallabes melas
GGGGCTTGTTTTAAATGTTGGCTTGATATTTAACTAGTTGGGCTAATATGAATTGTGCTAATTCATCTGCTACTTTGAAATATGAATTGTTCTATTGTTAGATTTAATTAGACACCGTCACAAGATGATGCTGTAGGCATCATTATTAAGTCGGTAAATAGATTGTGGTTAAATGCACGCTATGTGAAACAGCAATCTCTGGCTGAATGTGAAGAGCGCACTTAGGATAAACTTACAGAGTCACAAAATGTAAGAACCGTAATAATTTAAACTGTTTTTACATTCGTGCAGTTATCTAATTAGGAAATAATTTGACTACAGCACAGAAAAAAAAAAAAACATGCAGATACAGGTCAAGAGCTTCGGGTAAGGTTCACATCACACACCAGAATGAAGAAAAAGTGTGAGCTCCTTAACTTGGCACATACGTTTGTACCAGATGGGCTGGTTTGACTGGTTAAGATCTCCTGGGAATTTTACACACAACATTCTGAGAGCTTACACAAGAACAAGAATCTAAGGCTATCGGAGGTACAGATTCACCAACACTGGACAGCTGAAGATGAGGGAGAAAAAATAACTTGTGGAGTTTTCAATGCGTCTGTGATCATGATGGAATTAGATTCTTGTTCTTGGATTACATAATATCGTAACATTTAATTACTTTTCCTGTTGTTGTAGCCAATCCACCTTAAGTTATGATGTGTTATTTGTTTTAAGATGTTTTTCTGCTCGCCACAGTTATAGAGGTATTGTTGAGTTATAGATTCCTGCCAGCTCAAAGCAGTCTGGTCCAACAGGGACTGGTGATGAAATTTCTTGTGAATGAAGCTGTAGAAATGATTGACATTTACTGAGAGCATCAAGCACATTGCAGTGATTTTGAACATTTTACAGAAGACCATACAATCCATGAATGGGGATCCTAGCTAAACATTCAGTGAGTGGAATGTTGGATCTTTGAAAACTGATGGATAACTTTTCACCACCTTGCGGAAGAGACACATCTGTCTGTGTGAACTGTACACACAGTCATTCACCCACACCACTTGCACGTTATAGGAACTCTGCTGGGAGTTATTGCCACATCCCTCATACAATCCTGACCTCAATACAAGCCATTTCCAAATGTTTGGGCTGTTAAAGGAGTTCCTGAGAGGCCGGTGTTTCAGATGTAAGGCAGGCTAGTCCGGTCGTGGTTTCAGTGTACTAAGAAAACTTTCTACCTTGATGGTATGCGAGCACTAGTGAAACACTGGGATAAGTGCATTAGTGTAGCAGGGGATTATATAGAGAAATTAAAGGAGAAAGAGTCCCAGTTTGACTCGAACACCCCTTGTATTTATGTAAATCAAACTTTTTGCAAAACACGACACTTATTAAGACACATCTTGCCGGACAGAGTGTTTGGCCTAACCGGAGCTGCTACACTTCTGCATCTATCATATGGCTAGAGTATACTTAATCACTCAATGAGTAATCTCATTTCATCTTGGAAAAAATTTATACAGTATATTTTATCTTACTTATCAGTTGCATCAACCAGCCCATCTGGTCACAAAACAAAGCAGGACCGCTATTGTGAATATTACACTGCAGAAAAATCTAATACAAAATCCATGTTTGTGGATACAGAAAGCAGCCTGGTATGTTTCTCTGGATCAACATGACATTTCAATAATATTTTCTGCTCTTTTCCACAACTGGTTAATCAGCCACCCAAAGTATTTCCCATCTAGAAAACCAATTAAAGAGGGTTTTTTTTTGGCATGGTAATGGCATGGTGTCTCAGGCAAGGAAGAATGCATTGTTTTAAAGAAGATTTTGTGGAAGACTCTTTCTGCTTTAGCCGGGGAGAACATAGCTTGTTCGCTCAAAAGGTAGTAATCATGGTGATTAAACACTTGAATTTAAGATACAGAGTCATAACAAAGCCCGTAAACATCCTTGTGGTTGAATAATCTCCCAGTGTAAAAGTTATAAAACCACAGCCTATTGCCGCTGGTGCCATGCAAAATTTCACAACATGCGCTCAGGCTCATGATAAGGAAGCTGCAATTGATACCAGGAACAATAAGCCATGGACTTCACCACATTCAAAACTCTTCTACCAAATAAGTCAGTCAGTCAGTCAGTCAGTCATCTTCTATACCGCTTTATCCTCTATTCAGGGTCGCGGGGACCTGGAGTCTGTCCAAATAAGTCAGTTTTTGTTTTTTAGTAGAAAGAAAGGTTGCTTGATGATTTAAAGAACATCATACCTACAGTGACTGATGGTCCTGGGAGCATCATGACATACTGCTTTTCTTCAAACTTATATATATATATAAGAAATATTTTCCTGAACTTTATATCACATATAATATTATACTAATTTCTCGTCTGTTTATGATTATAAGCCTGCTTTGTCCAGAATGGAATGCAGATACGGAATTAGAATTAGAATTAGAATTTTTGTCCTTGTTAGGCACAACATGTGTGGATGTGTACTATGTATAATTGTTTTAAGTTTCTGTATTCTATGTATGCCTGCAGTATGTGGAACTATGGGTCTATGTATGTAAAAAATAATAATAATAATAATAATAATGATAGTAATATACTACAGTACCTGTGATTTATCCTAAACACCCCAAAGTTATTTCAGTAATTGTGTACAAGCCTTTCATTCTAGTCTGCTTATCTGCCCCATGACTGCATAGGCCTAAGAAATAAGTACTTTATTTTTAACAACTAAATTTTGTTTCATTATTTTTAGACATCAGACAGAACTTCCTTCACATGACTATGCCTCAGGGGCAGGAAAGTAAGGCAAAAAGTTTTTTTTTTTTTTCTCTTCCATGTGATACTCATCAATGTATTTGTTATATACAGTATTCAGAGTAACTGTGAGTGTAAACATAAAAATATACAGTTTATATACCTACAATTTATCTACTTGTGTAACTGAACTTTTGTTTATTTTACAGTAATCAATCCCAAATGTTACAGTTCATTGAGTTTAAGGGTAACGTTTATATCCACTATGACATGCTTGTTAAGTTATTTGAGAAGTTTAAAAACTGTTTATGGCATAAAAAGTTCAAACAGGCTCAAACTCTCAAGCTGTTTGAAGTGAGAGTTATGAATCAACAGAATTTTGGAAAAGAGCAAATCACATGACCTAAGACAGAAAATAACAACCTTTCACAGAGAAGATGTGTATGATAAGGGAATGAAAAGATGTCAGTGTGTTCATTCAGAAATACAGGACACACAGTTGCAAAGACAGGAACAAACAAGCAATGAGGGGAAACAAAGGAAAGAAAACTGATTTTTTTTTTTTTTTTTTTACTGGATTTTATAATTGTCAACAGAACAGTTACAGTACTAAAGTTATACAGGCATAAATTACAGGAATGTACAAATACCATAGAAAACACAACAATTGGTAGACAATCAGTACAGCAGCCGATCACCTATTCCACATCAACCACAGTATCAATACCCAGCCGAACCACAAGAGTCACTTCAATCAGGGGTGAGTGGGAAATTCATCCTTTTAACTAGCTGGAGAAAAAGGCCCTTAGTGTACTGGACAAGCCCCTTAACGAAAGTCTATTTTTTTCCAGTTTAATTTAAGAGGGTGTCTCTTATCCACTGAGTATGAGATGGGGATATTTGTGATTTCCACTTGGTCAATATTAGTCTTCCAGCAAGTGGTGTGATGACATTCAGGGAATTCTTCTTGGGTATAAAGAAAAGACACTGAGGGAAAAACCCAAAGAGTGGTGTTTATCTCTAATTCCCCAATTATCTCTAATAAGGGGACAAAAATCTATGTCTAGAAGTTATACGAGGATGAGCAAGTGTAAGAGGTTCGTGGGGGACTGTCGACACCTATCACATGTTTAGACAACCATGCTTTAGTACATACATAAAATGTACTATTGAGAAGGAAATATGATCACGCTGTGCACAAATAGAAGATTTATGCACATGTTTTTAAATCTTGACCAAATTTCCTGTAGTATTAACTGCTCCAGATCCTCAGGACATTTATGGAGTTTAATGAATCTGTGCTTATAAGGTTAATCTGATTATAAATATATGATACTAAGACTTTCAGAACTGGTATGAATAATGCTGAAGTGAAGTGCAATGAAAAAATTGTTATCTATATATATAAGTCTTTGAGCAGTTTGAGAAGACACAAGAGGACGTCACTGTCTATTAGAGAAGATTTGGTAAAGCTAATCGTCCAAGTTGCCTAGGCCTTCGTAAGTATTTTTGTGCAACCTAGGAATGTTTTTGGAATCTACTTTAGGAAAGACGGTCTGAGAAATAAAAAGACATACACATTGAAACAATAGGAAGAAAAGTGATTTTGAACATTCAAGACAAACATTTAGAATATTTGCATTAAAACACATTTTCTGGTTCTTTTTAGTGTTTGTGATAATGATGAAAGGTTTCTAAAACCTAAATCACATGAAATAGGTTTAAGTAAGGGTGTGTATGCTAACGGATATATTGTAGAACCAGGTTAGATCACATTTCAGACTCATACTAAAATCTCAAGAAGTTTTGTCTACCGCTGGTCCCCACTCAACTGTAATCTGCCAAAGCAGTCATATGACTCCTCTGCCAGCGGAATGCAGGAATGAATGGACTTAATTTCCTCCATGATTCACGTAACGTTTCACGCTCTGTACTGCATCCACAGAAAGTGTTTTATTGCACTAGTAAATACTTGCTTGGTTTCACAACACCGTATGAAAAAGATCACTTTTATTTGAGTATTTTTTTTTAATCTAAAAGCCTTAACAATTTTCTGGTCCAAAGGGTTTTGTAATGGTGGAAACCTTAAATAGAGGACGTCCCTTTTATAGATCTGCTTAAATCAAAATAATTTTGGGTAAAAAAAAAAAAAAGAAGAAGCAAAAAACTGGCTAGCATAAATTAAAATTATCTTGAAATCTTGGTTGTGCTTTAAAAACAACCCTTAAAGGTCTACAATATTTTTTCTTTCTTTCTGTAAATATTGAACTCTTTATTATTTAATAAACTCTAGAAAGAAATTATATAAGAGTGATGCTAACTTTGACCAAACAAATTTTACTAACAAAATTCGAAATGTACTGTAGCTAAACTGAAATATTTTGGGGCTTTGTACCCTCTAAAGTTTATTAGTTTGTCAGCAGTTTATTTTACAACTGCGCATTCTTAGCTTCAAAATAAAAGAAGAAGGGGTTATAAGATAGTTATAAGATTGTTAGCCTCGTAACTCTAAGCATGGATGGTTCAGAGGCAATTCAGAAAAGCGTGGAAGAAGTTAATATAAGGAGACAAAGTGTTGTGTAAGATGATGAAAGATTATCAGATGTGTTTTCATGCTGAAATACTTCCATGACTGGTTTTGAATGTGGGTTTGGGCAGGTACTGTAGCTGCTCTCCCCTATAGAGACTGAATCTTTAAGTGGTATGCAGTACCAGATCATACTGGCCTACTTTCACCCACACTCAATATGAATAAAACAAACATTTATGTTTCAGTGTGTTTTAACATCTCTGTTTCTGCTCAGATCCTGGATTAAAACTGTCTCCCTGAATAACTGATTAGGTTTCACTTGATGATAATTTTAATAAATGTCATCTTTGATTTTAACTATTCAGCTGTTTAAATCAGTTACATGTAAATGCATTAGTTTGTAATGCTTCATATTTGTGTTTTACCTCCATAATATAAGACAATAAGAGATAATGACAAACACTTATGACTAGAGCATACTGAAATCCATTCTTCTGCTTTTTTTTTTTCTCAGTTTCTTTGACAGTGATATGGACACCTTTTTTATTCATAGGTTTTTATTTCTAGTTTTGTGTTCCTGCAGAGAAACACGTTATCTCAAGAAATTTCACTTCTCAGAATGCACCCTGACCTCCTGACATTGAATGATAATTTTCTATAAGAAAACAATAGAATGTTTTGTTCTTTAGATATAAAACAGTTTAATAACTACAATCACTACACTCAATAATAGTCCTAAAAAAGATGGACATGACAGAAAGACTGGAACTTTATTTATTAATTTGTTTGTTTGTTTGTTTGTTTGTTTGTTTGTTTGTTTGTTTGTTTAACATAACCACAAAATCATACTAACTATACATCCTGAAAAATTAAATTGTTTTCTTTGGGAGAAAAAATAACTTTTTTAATACCAAACTTATTTGGTGCTGTTTTAGAAAAATATTTATTAATAAAAAGGATGATCTGGTCTTAGACATCCATTATAATTTAATTTGAAGTAAAGAGGGTTATTTACAACAAAGTACAGTTAATTATGGTGAAGTTTTTATTTAGGGTAATCAAACACACACACACACACACACACACACACACACACACACACACACACACACACTGAAGATGGAATAGAGCTTTGGGTGAAAGGTTTGAATCTTTAACCAAAGGTTGTATATTAAAATGTTCACAAACATTTAAGAAAATGTGTCTGTAAGGTTTTGTCTGTCTTGGCGACCTGAATGCGCAACTGGATCTCACAGTGCTACGGAGAGGGGGCGCTAGTGGACTTCCAGTTACTCATCCCTCTCCAGACTCTTCTGTCCATGTGCCTAATCAAATAAAGGCTGTAGATTCCTTCAGTTATTCCAGTCATCTGATACAGCAATGTGGAATTGTCAGAAATAAGATCATAATTAAGTATAACCTCTACTGATGAGATAAAGTTGTGTAAAATCTTAAACAGAGTTCATTTTCAAATATTGTTTATACTCTAGCATAAGTCTCTGTCCCTGGGTCTTTCTCACTCTCTCCCATGATTTAACCACCGTTATCACCCACCATGTCATGTTCAAGGCCCACTTCCTGTCTAAAGCTCTCGAATTCACTGCTGCTACTCAGCTACTCAGAGTGTATCCCCACTTATATCCTAAATCTCCTGGGATAGATTTGAATTATTATTATTATTATTATTATTATTATTATTATTATTATGACTATCACCTTAACTTCATACACAATGGCATTCTACACATGAATGTTTTTTTTGACAAAAGACACTTGATATTTACTATTCATGTTATTTTTTCACACAGTCATTTTATCACATTTTTCCCCATCATTTAAATTTTTCCTTTTTTCCCCCCCACATGATTTTCTTCATGATTGATTTATAATTGTCTGTTCATTTTCACAAATTCATTACTATTAATTTTACCTGCTAATATTTTACATGTAAGGCATAAACTCTTATTTTTCCACATGATTTTCTTACATTTTTCATATGCAAATGATTTTTAAATTTATTTATGAAGATTATTTGCATTATTTCCTCATACAATGTAACACATGTTTTATTTCTTTTCAGAAAGTGTCTTTTTCACATGTACTGCATGTGCCTTAATTTATTTATTTAGATTTAAAAAAAAAAAAAAAAATTTTATCTTGTGTTTACATTTAAGGCACTGCATGGTGAAATACACCTTCACATGTTTTTCTACATACAGTATAATTACACGTCATTTACATTCGTGCTATATTTGTTCTATAAGTTTCTTATTTATTTAGGTGCTAAATTTTCTCTAAATGGGTGGATCCCTGCCTTCTGGTGTCTTTGTGCAACACCATCTGTCCATGTAGAGGCTTAAAATGATCAGCTCAATTAGGCACTCAGCTGCGTTTGCCCTCCAGGTCCAGAAATCAATAATCCATGCTTTAGCCAGGAGTCATGAGTATGCAAAACTGCCAGTGCTATTCCCTTACAGGAAAATACAATAGCAGTTGTGTCTCTTCTTTGTTCTTTCTATATTGGATTTAAAGAATCAAATATCAGCTTCTTGTGAAAACTGATGTGGGCGTGGTCAGAGTGAGTCAGGGAATTTTTTTCTTCCTTCTCTCTCTTTTTTTGTCCCATTGCCATTGCTGATTCTCCATTACAGTGCTTGAACAGTGCTTGTTCCTTCTCCTCCAGCCTGGATACTGTAGGTGTGTCTTTACAATGATGGGCCAGTGTGAGTAAAACTTAATGAGCAGTGGTCTTGGGAATTCAGCACACACTAAACAAAGGGCAGGAAGCTAATGTAGAGGAAATGAGTTTTTATGAGAACACAACATGTGCCTAATGGTAATAACACAGACTGGTAAATGGTTAAAAAGACAGTTTTTAAATAATTTTTTTTTTTTTTTCAGTTCTTTAACATCCATATAGTTAATTTTTATTTTTATTCTTATTAAAGTTCAGAGTTATTACACATTACATGCAGCTCCAGGATCTCATTCATAGTTTGAGCTTGGGTTCAGGCTGCTCTCTCTGTGAAGTATCACATGTTTCTCCAGGTTCTCCGGTTTGTTCTTACCTCTCAAACATGCCAATATGTTTTGTTTAATTGCCCCTAACTCAGAGGTTAGCACTGATGCCACTCAGCTCCAGGAATAGGGGTTTAAATCTTACCTTCAGTCTGCGTGTATGCGTGCGAGTTTGCATGTTCTCCTTGTGCATTGTGGGTTTTCTCTGGCCATTCCAGTTTCCTCTTACAGTCTGTCCAAAGACATGCATTGTAGGCTGAGGTGCTGCCTGTGGTGTATGACTGGATGTGTGTGCATGTGCTCTGTAATGGTTTACCCCACCCTAAGTTGTGCCCTGAGTTCCCTGGAATAGACTCTAGAATCCCATTCAAAGTTTGAGCTTGGGTTTAGGTTGCTCTCTCTGTGAAGCTTCGCATGTGCCTCCAGCAGTTCCTTTGCTCTTACAGTACATCCCAAAAACATACCAGTAGGTTATGTTTAATTGCCCTGACTTTTTTGTTAGTAGAGCCATTATACAGCACTCCTGGAGTTAAGGGCCTTGCCCAAAGACCCAACGGCTACAACCTGGTGGACCTGGGGCTCGAACTGCCGACCTTTTGATCAGAGCCATAACACACCGAGCCACCACCACCCGTTTAGTTAGCACTGATGACACTCAGCTCCAGGAATGGGGGATTACATCTTGTTTTGCGGTCTGCGTGCATGGAGTTTGCATGTTCTCCTTGTGCTTTGTGGGTTTTCTCTGGGCACTCCAGATTCCTCCTACAGTTTGTCCAAAGACATGCAGTGTAGGTCCCGGTGTATGACTGGGTGTGAACATGTGCTTTGAGGAGAGTTGGCACACTATTCCGCCCTGAGTTGTGGCCTGCGCCTCCAGGAATAAGTTCCCAAAGGACCCTACAAAGGAAAAGTGATATGGAAAAAAAAAAAAAAGTAAACGAATATTTTAAATATTTTAATCATTGTTTATTTTTCCTCTGAAACTTTTTGTCCCCCCTTTATGAGCTACAGTATCTATCCTTTGTTACAGAGTGGTGCTGATGCTGCCGCCTCGCCCAGGCGGCCGCTCCTCCTCCCCCTCCCTCTTCCTCCTCCTCCTCCTGCTCTCTCCGCAGCCTCTGATTGGCCAGAGCCTTGCCTGAGCATGGTGACGTCACCGTCAGTGTGTAAAATCAGCATCTTTCTGAGTGCAGAACAAAAAAAAAAGGGGGAAGGAGCTGCGTCTGCGCTATAAAAGGCCGGTGCGCGTTGTCCGAGTTTTCCGCCGGCAACTTGCAGGAGACGGAGAACAGCATACACACACATACACACACGTACACACACACATATAGACATATCCAGAGACACACCAAGGATGAGAGAAATTGTCCACATTCAAGCCGGCCAGTGCGGCAACCAGATCGGAGCCAAGGTAAAAACGTTTATTTCTGTTACTACGACTAATAATAATAATAATAATAATAATAATATGATAATAGGATTTTGCAGGAAAGACGCGCACATCATAATATTTAATGTATTAGGCTTAATGTCGGAATTGTGTTGCTTCATCAGCCTGTACGGTGTTCCAGATTTTTTCCCTTTTTTTTTTCTCTCAAAATGTGTCTTGCAAAATGACTTGACAGAAAGCCGTGGCCACACCCATGTGATTATTGCTGATCTCACAGAACGACGTGCTTAGAGACGCGTTCTAACTTCAAACAACGACTTCAAAGTCGCAGAGTTACATTATAATCCTGGGTGCGCAACAGCTGGCTCACGCGCACTTGCGCGTGCATCCATTCCCAAACCAGGACATTAGCGTAAATATTGGAACAAGACGTCAAGAGTCGAACGTGTGTCTTCTTAAATAGTGGACAAGGAAATGCATTCGGACCTGGAATGAAGCCGCAGTGTCCTTGTGTCGCAGGACTCCGCTTGAACAAAGGCGCAGGTTCATTTCTTTGCTGCGCCACAAGACAGCTGTGAGGATGTCTCATTGCATGAATCATCTTTTAATGAAGCAAATCAGATCTAGTCTGCATCTGGAGATTTTTTTTTTTCTGCATAAAAAAAAAACAGCATGCATAATGAGTGTGTGTGTAAAACTGCACACGGTGAAGGAACAAATTTAAAAAAGGTAATTTAGGAAGTGTTTAGATTTTAGACACAATCCACATTGAAGAGATTTTATATATTACTGTGAAGTACAGAATGTAGATAGTTAAATATTTCTGCAGAATCAGTATCCCCGATGCCTGGTGCTTTGTCATGGTTCTAATGCGCACCCAGATGTTCTTGTAGTTTCTGCCTAATGATGATGTAAGCTGAAAGAAAGCAGATTGTGCAAAAATGCATTAGACATATGAAGTCACCCTGGCTGAGAGAATGTGAGGCAGAAACACACACAGAAACAGGACGGTCATTCGTTCTCTTTGACGTTTCTACCTGTTAAGCAGATTGCCTCTTCAGAACTTCACTTCATCATCCCAGATCAATGTAACAGCACGTGAGAGATATCTAATACTACAAATTGGCATGTCATGTTCGTTGCATCACCACCATGGATCTGTCCCAATTCAAAACAGAACGCAGGGAGGAGATCTTGTGTCACTCTGGCCTTCTGTCAGAGGGGCTTTGGGGGAGGGAAAGGAAAAGGGAGGGTGGGGGGCAGCTGACATAATGCAGTGATCTCATGCTGTCTGCAGGAGGGGGACCCTGACTCAACACGAAACACATCTGCCCCTTCATTACTTTCCTTTATGAGAAAGAAAGAGCTGCATCAGTTTTTTTTTTAACAGACACTCTCTGATTAGGATGGGAAGCTGTTCAAGTGGTTACCTCACTTTCGTTTTTTTTTTAAGCATCTCTGGCCTATTTCGGAACTTCCCTGTGTTACTAACGGAGGTTTGTCTTTGTCTCCCTTTTTAAGAAATGAATACATGCCACTTCAAAAAAAAAAAAAAAAGCAAGCCCAGCCATTTGGGAATGGCTAATTACCCATTTGGATGGCAGGTCACATCTGCGTTGGACAGAACAGATAATTAGAGTAAGAGACTGAGGGAGACAGGACGAGTCAGCCCCATAGAGACAGAGGTGGAGACGCCGGAGTCATGGACCAGCAGACAAAAGCATCGCATGGGGCCTGGGTGCTAAATACATACAAAGTGGTGTGAGGTGATATACTCTAATGGGGCTGTTACAGTACGATATTATAATAATGATTTTGATACTGATTGGAAGTATAGCATCACCACTGACAATTATTTCTTTTAATTAAAGGAAACATGTCAAACTCTTTATACTTATATTTAAAGTTGGGAAAACCGCTAAGCTTGACTTCCTCTGTCCTGGTGATTTATCCATTTCCAACAATTTCAGCCCCTATCAACAATTGCACGAATTTTCTTAACTTTGAATGTGACGCATCCTCTATGCAAGTACCTGTCGAGGTTGTTACTACAGAAATATTATCAATATTGAGACTTATATGCTAATAATGTATCCAAATAAACCTACAGTATGGTTTGCAGCTGTACTATTGTCAGCTGTACAATTGCTGACTGAACAGAATCAAGAATTCAGCCATACTTTGGTATAAAAGAGGTTTCTTTGTTTCCTGTTGTAATGTAGATTTCACTCACACACACACACACACACACACACACACACACACACACACACACACACACACACACACACACACACACACACAAAGTAACGCAGACGGCATTAACACAGTGTGCCCTCAATGCCCTTGGCACACTTTGCACAGCATCTCACGGTGTACATGTTAATCGTTTTTGCTCCAGCTTTTTTTGCGAAAAAGCCGAATTCAAAAGTGACAAATCAAAGAATTTCTGCATTGTTGTTCAAATTATATGCTTTGTAGCTGCAGTATCTCTCAGCATTTATGCAATTCATCACTGTCACGGGAATGGCTTATCCAGGTCACAGAAACAGTCTGGATTATGAAGTCGATCTTCAGAGAAATCAGCTTCAAAATACTCGAAGTCTGGTTCTTTTAAAGAGATCCAGTCAGACGATTTCAAGCACAACCAGTGATGAACTGAATTGTCTTTTTATCATCTGCTAAATCATGCTCTTCTGATTCTAAAGAAAGCTAAGAAAAATAAGGCCTGAACTCTTCACTATGAAGCTTATACAGTTAGTCTTTATGTAGACTCAATCTCTTATGACAAAACGTCACAGTTTTGTTAAACTGGAAAAACTAAAGCTATAAGATGACTGGCTGAATCAAAAGATTTTTTAATGAAAAATCCGTTCCTGAGAAGAGTGCTGTTACAGGAAAATAATCAATGGTGCAATGATGTGATGCAGCGTAATGTGAAGTACAGTAATCTTACCACCCTGAGGTTGATTATTTTACTGTAACAGCACATCCTGAAATACTGTACAGCTCTAAAACTATAGGGATTTTGATTTCCCTAAACATCACATCATGTTTCTGGTTATATTTTGTTTCTGTTAAACAACTGTCCTGCTTCACATTGCACCACTACCCCACTACCTCAATCATGTTTGTCATGAGTGTTTTGTTCCTTATACTTCATGCACGATGGTTATTTTCTATAGACAGTGCCATGCTCCCTTTCAAACACATGACCATTATTTAATGTTGAGTCATAAACATAGACCACGTTTTATCTTTAAGCCACAACTGGACTTAAATTATTGTAGATCAGTGATTAGATCATTCCCTGAAAGATCATCTTTATAAAATCCAGATATGTTTTGCAACAATTGGAAATGAACTAGAAGCAGTTTTTTTTCCTCTGCCACTTTCCTATAACTTTCTCTATCTTCATTTGTTTGAACAAAAATGATGGTGTCATCACTCGTCCCCTGTTGATCGCTATGTTTCTCTGAGCCGTACATCACCAGCCTCTCCTGTTACAGAAGTTTCCAGAAGATCGATCTCCCTGGCTCTAACAGCTGCTTCAGGAGAATCTAATTAGTCCCAACCAAATGGATTCAGTGCTGTGACTAATACATCTAATATTCACAAATTTAGCTATGATGTGATTGTGTTTTACAGAAAGCAGTATCCGTTAAATGAACATTTCTGATCACTATGCTGTGCTGTTTTTTTGTGTGTGCTTTACAGTTCTGGGAGGTGATCAGTGATGAACATGGCATTGATCCCACTGGAAACTACGTGGGTGACTCAGATCTCCAGCTGGAGAGGATCAGCGTTTACTACAATGAAGCTTCCTGTGAGTCAGAATGAGCTCTTAAAATCCCTACAGAGAACCCGTCTAGTGCTTGCTCAACTGAGCTAATATTCTTATTAATAATAAGGAAATGTGATCGCTGTGTGACTTCTAGGCAATACTGTAATAATCTTTTTCAACAAACCTGAAGGAAATGTTTGCTTAGTGCAACGAGTTTCTATAATATGGTTGCGCTGTGCTAAGTTGTATGGAAATGCATGAATGCTAACTGACTTTTAATCCAGTATAATCATATATTTTTTCATATAATTGGAATTCACATTTGAAAAGCAATGAACATTTTTTTGTTAATGTTAATTTAATGTTAATGTTGTGAAAAATATATGGGGCGTTCATGTCAAACCGGGACTCGTGATGAAATTTCTAGTGAATGAAGATGTAAAGTTAATTGATATTTAGAGAAGACTTCAAGCACAGTTTGGTCATAAAACTCTTATTTGCAGTAAAACATGTAAATAGTGCAAATGTTTTAAAGAAGGCCGTTCTGTGGGAGTTCCTGAGAGGCCAGCCATTCAGACATGAAGCAGGCAGTCTGACCATGGCTCCGGCGTACCGAGAAAACTTTATACCTTGATGGTATCCAAGCACTGGTGAAACACTGGGATAAGTGCAGGGGATTATATAGAGAAATAAATGGAGGTTTTACTCTCATAACTGTTATTCTACACAATACCTACGAAAGTCCCGGTTTAACTTGAACGCCCTTTGTATTTTCCTTTATGTAAACACATATCTCCTGAGACTAGCTTAACCTTACAATGACAGTTACGCTCCTGTACTTCTTCAATCTGCCTTTGTTTCATTTAATCCATTGACTGAACCCAATCAATGTCATATCTCATCTGACAATGGATTTAATCAGATTTTTACTATTGTATTATGCTTGTAACTTTGCGATTTGGAAGTAATGTGATAATTTATTGCAAATGATCATTATTGAATTATTAAAGTGCATGCCGTTTGATTTCTTTCCAGCCACCAAATATGTCCCCAGAGCCATCCTGGTGGATCTTGAGCCAGGCACCATGGACAGCGTACGATCTGGAGCCTTTGGCCATCTCTTCAGACCTGATAACTTCATTTTTGGTTTGTAAATAATGTACTCTTATCAATGTCCCAAGAGCATAAGCAGCTATAGCTGCCTGACCTGAATTTTCAGCTTTCTGATTTTGGGCATTAAATTTGCATTTTTTTTGTGGATTGATTTCTGCCAAAGATGCATAAAACCGTAAAGAGTTTATAAAGTTAATATTACCAAATCGAACAAAATGCAAATGATCATTTTCTTTAATCTTTTATAAATAGCTAATAGAGTTTTCTTTTTACCTATTAAAAAAAATGGTCCAGTGCAGATTCAGTTGTAATTCTGTTTAAATGGTCATCTGATTAGCAAGTCTACAGTTATTTAGCTAGTTACACATCTAGTTAGGTTGTAAGTGTACCTGTATTTAGCAACAGGTGTTTAGCCAAACGTTAACAGTTGTTTAGTAGTGACAATTTAAACTGGCTATCCTAAATTGATTAGCTTCATAGCTAGCAACAGCTATGAAGGAAAGCTTTGGATGAAATTTTATTAAGTCAAAAAAGTAATAGTCTACGGTATGTACAAGTTAAGAGCAAGTTTAAATACTAAAAACATTTCAGATGAAAAGTCAGAAAAATGTTTTTACTGACTCTACATTGAAATAGTCAGGTCATTGTCTAGATTCTGCATTGTGGATTAATCGGCAATTTTTTTTCAGGTCAGAGTGGAGCGGGCAACAACTGGGCGAAAGGCCACTATACAGAAGGAGCAGAGCTAGTGGACTCCGTCCTAGATGTTGTGCGGAAGGAATGCGAGAACTGTGACTGCCTTCAGGGTTTCCAGCTCACCCACTCACTCGGAGGGGGCACTGGATCTGGCATGGGAACGCTGCTGATCAGCAAAGTCAGAGAAGAATATCCCGACCGCATCATGAACACCTTCAGCGTGGTGCCTTCCCCTAAAGTGTCTGACACAGTGGTGGAGCCGTACAACGCCACCCTGTCCATCCATCAGCTGGTCGAGAACACAGATGAGACGTACTGCATTGATAACGAAGCTCTATATGATATTTGCTTCCGCACACTCAAGCTGGCCACACCCACTTACGGTGACCTCAACCACCTGGTCTCGGCCACCATGAGTGGCGTCACGACATCCCTGCGTTTCCCAGGCCAGCTGAACGCTGACCTGCGCAAACTTGCTGTCAACATGGTCCCCTTCCCTCGCCTGCACTTCTTCATGCCTGGATTCGCTCCTCTGACAGCACGTGGCAGTCAACAGTACCGCGCTCTTACTGTCCCTGAGCTCACACAGCAGATGTTTGATGCCAAAAACATGATGGCCGCTTGCGATCCACGTCACGGCCGCTACCTCACAGTGGCCACCGTCTTCCGAGGCCGCATGTCCATGAAAGAAGTGGATGAGCAAATGCTGGCCATCCAGAGCAAGAACAGCAGCTATTTTGTCGAATGGATTCCCAACAACGTGAAGGTTGCGGTGTGTGACATTCCACCAAGGGGGCTCAAGATGTCCTCCACCTTTATCGGGAACAGCACAGCCATCCAAGAGCTGTTCAAGCGCATCTCCGAGCAGTTCACAGCCATGTTCAGGCGTAAGGCTTTCTTGCACTGGTACACTGGTGAAGGCATGGACGAGATGGAGTTCACCGAGGCCGAAAGCAACATGAACGACCTGGTCTCCGAGTACCAGCAGTACCAGGACGCCACGGCTGAGGAAGAAGGAGAGATGTATGAAGATGACGAGGAGGAGTCAGAGGCCCAGATTCAGAAGTAAACGCTCAGTAATATACAACAACCCTTCTTTAAAAAAACCGATCTCTTATCACGCAGCCGGCTAAAATATCTTAATCTTTCACTTCTTTAACAGGTAGATTAACCTTCATGTTAACCATTTGTGCCAGTTACAGCAGAAAGTCCTTTTACTGTGCCATAACAGCTTCTTGATGGTACTGTATCTGTTGTATAGTGTTGTTCACTGACCAATCCTAAATAAACCAGTATTTCAAGTGGACTTCATGACCGCAGTTGGCTGTGAAATCTTTCCAGGTATTAAATTCACTTCAGACGTCTACGATGAGTCGATGTTAACACGATATTTCTTACAGAAAACGAAATAAAGTTTCACAGACTGATTTCTTGCATAATGATCCCATGTATAGACGACCTAGATGCTGGTTAAAAATAACACCCATCCCTGAAGGTCAAAACACACCACAGGCACAGCGTAAAAATTAACCATTCGGTGTAAAGAGTGAACACATTCCCTTCCACTGTCTTTATTCGGTACTGTCAAAGTGGACCCAGTTAGAAAGATCACATGCTGACACCAGTGCAGGTTTTCTGCTGCCTACGAAGTAGATGCACAAACAGAGCAGGCTTTGATAAGCACACTGGCCCTTCTGAGAGGCTTTGGAGATGCAGCGTCATTTACAAATGCCTGCAGAGATGACTACAAGCTTGTTTGCTGTTATGTGGCACCATGACACTGCTCACAAATGATCAAGTAGTCATTTAAACCAAATTATAAGATAGTCTATGTGTGTTTTCTATAAACCACAGGAACCTTAAGGGGAAAAAGGTAATTACATATTCAGGACAAACGTTTCATCCCATTACTGACTCATTTCCGATAATGAAAGGGGGAAAAAATGCCTGCTACATAATTTAGGACTGCCCATATGGGTAGGTTAGATGGAGGAACAAATCAATGCAAGCCATGTCCCATGAGACACATGGACGAGTAATGACATGTGTCCCACTTAGTCCTGTCCAGCTGGTAAGACGTCATTGATGAATATTTATAGTGATTTGTAAAGTGATACATGTACAGAGGTACAATGTGAATATCTATCTACACATGCATTAGGAAATTACTGATCCCATAGAACCGATTGCACAACAGGCTTCAGAGGCAAGAACACAAAACAGTGGGGGGAAAAAACCCACATGATCATCCATCCCGGCCCACATTGACAAGAAGGCATTGGCAACCCAGACGATCGCTCGCAACAACCACTGTGAGGAGAAAATTCAAAATATTAAAATTCTCAACATGCCGGACCCTGACGTGCACCCCACACACCAGCCAAGAACAGGAAATCGGATCGGTGGTGAAATCAGTAATATTAACTCAATGATATGCAATATTATGCATCACACCAGCATATAAAAACTTAAATCTCATGCAAAATCGCAAGACCTAAATCACTGCATTAAATCATATTACCATCTACTAGTATCTAAGTCTTAGGGTTATCTCTAAAAATACAAACATAGTGAATGGAGATGTGGAAAATGGCCCACATTTACCATCACTATCAGTCTCAATTGTCATAAAAGGCAATTGAGACTGATAGTTATTCTGGTTAGGATTAGAGGCAAGAAGAAATGCAGGCCATTGCAGTGCACCAGGCACACACACACAAACAAACAAACAAACAAACAAACACACACACACACACACATTAACACTTTCGAGTAATTTATCTTAGCCAGAACACCCTTTTTTTTTTAGGGAGGTTTAAGGAAATGCACAAGGAAATCCACTGAGACAATAACTTGTGCTCAGGATCGAACAAAGAACCCTGGAGCTATGAGGCAGCAACCCTACACACCGCTCACCACATGGCACTATAACACAAAAACAAAAGGATTAACAAGATGTTTCCTTTAAATGACAACTCAATTTGAGTGAAAACACTGACCCACAATCCCTCCCTCACAACTAACTCTGGTGGCATGGTGGCTTAGTGGTTAGCACTTTAGCGGGTAGCGTTTCAAAACGGCCCGTATTGTATGATCGTGTGTGTGTGTGCGCGCGCACTTGTGCCTTGCAATGAATTGGCACCCCATCCAGAGTGTACCCTGTCTTGTCTCTTCATGCACCAGGACAGATGTACAAACAGATGGATAAATCAATTATTTCTTTTTGCTGTATATGTTAAAGTGTAATACCAGTTGCATAAACATGACAGACACCAGAGGGCGCTAAAATCAGCTCTCGCCTCAACATACAAAACATGCACACATCAATAGATATATTTCAGGTTGCCAGTTTTGCATTTATCATGCATATTAGGAATCACTTTTTTACTCACTCACTCACTCACTCACTCACTCACTCACTCATCATCTATACAGCTTCATCCTGTATTTATTTTCTATTGTATTTATTTTTATTCATATTTATTGCACCTCCAGGGGTCTGGGTTCGATTCCCGGTTAGGCTCGATTCCCGTCTCTGTGTGCATGGAGTTTGCATATTCTCCCCGTGCTTGGTGGGTTTCCTCCGGGTACTCCG
>JAQMYI010000038.1:29379128-29391479 GCA_030014275.1 Clariallabes melas
TCTCCTTCTCTTCTAACTCACATCCTACCTGTGGGGCATAACCACTAACAACATTGAACATTATCCCTTCAATTTCCAGCTTCAGACTCATCACCCTATCTGATACTCTCTTCACCTCTAGAACATTCCTTACAAACTCCTCTTTCAGAATAACTCCTACTTCATTTCTTTTCCTATCCACACCATGGTAAAACAATTTGAACCCTGCTCCTAAGCTTTTAGCCTTGCTACCTTTCCACCTGGTCTCCTGGACACACAGTATATCCACCTTCCTTCTCTGCATCATATCAACTCTCTTGCCTTCCCTGTCATGGTCCCAACATTCAAAGTCCCTACTATTACTTCTAAACTCTTGCCATTCCTTTTCTCTCTCTGCTTTTGAACACGCCTTCCTCCTCTCTTTTTTCGGCCAACAGTATCCCCATTTCCACCTGCACCCTGTAGGTCAACAGCACCAGTGGCGGTCGTTGTTAACCCGGGCCGCGACCGTTCTGGTATGGAAGTGATATTTGTGATTCGCATCATTGATTTGGCAAATGTTTTACGTCGGATGCTCTTCCTGACACAACCCTCTGCATTTATCCAGACTTGGGACTGGCACAAGAACACACTGGATTGCGCCCTCCCGTGGTTGCCTTGCACATCCCCAACTATGTACTATGTCTTGAAAAAGACATAACAAACACCTGTTATCATTCTTCATTCATCTTCTTCCATGCTTATCCTGTACAGGGTTATAGAGGGCTGAAGCCTGTCCCAAGAGACTTAGGGCACAAGGTGCGGCAGGGTGCAAATCTATCACAGGGTACACACACACACACACACACACACACACACACACACACACACACACACACACATTATGGGAAATTTGGGAATGCCAGTTATCCTAATCTACATGTCTTTGGATTGTGGGAGGAAACCAGAGTACCTGGAGAACACCCACCAAACACAGAGAACAAAAAATCCCTTTAAAGATGGAAGGTATTTTTAAATTTCTAAAATTCTTCACATTTTAGACAGACCTGGCAACCCTGACTCAGCTTGGTTTGACAGGGTGATGTTGTTATTCCTCACAAACTGTCATCTTCCAGCCAACATGGAGGTCGGACACTAAGTGGTTTTGGTAGCTGTCTCCAGGATTCAATTCAATTCAATTCAATGAATAATATCTTTAAATACCATGCTGGTGTTTAATCAATATGAGGTAAGAGCCAGAGCAGAAGAATCTGATAAATTAGCTTTCGAAGCTAGGCTAGCTAGCAAGGTGTAGCCGACGGCTAACACGATTTGAGGCGTTAAAATGTAATTTCTGATATATTCAGCAATAATTTAATATATAGAAGATAGAGTCGAGTGTATGATAAGCTGGTGTGTTTTATTTATAGTATAATTTAGATTTGTTTATTGTTTATTGTGCACGAGCTGGGAATGATGCAGAAACAAAACGACTCGTAATGTTGTTGTGAACATACAAAATAAATGTTTAACATTATTATATGATTTATTCAGTGCCTGCCTAAATGTGTTGTTGAATTTTTTAGTTAAATCGATCCATCTGTTTTTATTTGGTACTGGATTCGAATTCTGACGTTTTAAAGGAAATGAATCGTCACTGAATCGATTCCGAGTTGACTCTGAATCGACACACCAGAGCATCAGAACTTATCAGAACATTAATTCATCTCCAGTAATTGCTTTATCTTAATTATGAATTCACAGGAAAACTGGATGCAGGGATGCTTCCTTGATCAAATGCCAGTTCATTCCATGGCATCATACACACTCACACTCTCACACACTCTCACACACTCTCACACACACTCCCACACACACACTGGTTTTAGGGATGTAGGAGAAAATCAGAGAACCTTGTCATAACTCTGCACAAAACACTGCGTGCACACACACACACACACACACACACACACACACACACACACACACACACACACACACACTCTTGGGGTCAGATTTCAGTGTTTTTAACATAATCATGCACTTCTAATATTAAAACAGTATTACACTATATAGTGTGTGTGTTAAACCAGGTGTAACCAGCGATATGGAATACGATGAGAGACTCGCACGCTTTCGCCAGGGTCACGTCAACCCGTTTGACAGAAGCGAAAGTGATGGGATCTCAGACAGGAAGGATCCTCCCAAACAGGGTGAGTCTGCAGCTTTGTGTGTGTGTCTATATGTGTGTGTGTGTTTGTTTCACACCCGGGAAGTAGGAGTTTGCATAGACAAAAACACACCAAGGATCATCAGGATTTTATAAATTCAGGATTTTCTGTTACTGGTCCTGATTTATTTACCAGTTTTTTTCCCGCTCAACTCCTAATTCTGAACAACGACCCACCCATTCCATCGGAGGTGGGTTAGGGTGGGTCGAAAGGAGAAATTGCAGTTTTCCCAATTGCATGCTGTTTGTGGTAAAGATACAGGACGATTGTTAGTAAGAATTATTAATCATTTTGTCGCAAAATGAATTATCTCAAATTTAAATCATTATTGTATGCATTACATGATTTGTATCAAAAAAAGGAAAAGGAACTAACCATAGAGAATGCCTCAGAGACATGGGGTTGTTTTTTGCAGTGGTGTTGTATTACTGAGAATCACGGTGTAGCTCAGCATTCTCCATATGAGAGTGAAGAGAACCGACACAGAGAGGTCTGGAGAGACAGTTCTTCTGTCTTCTCAGCAGGTTACTTATCTGCCTGCTAAATCATCCGGGGGGTCGGGTCCGGTCCGGTTCAGGATTAGTCAGAACTGCTGGATATTCTATATTATTTTATCTAAATTCTAACCTCATCCATCCATCCATCATGTGAATTCCATCCAGGCCAGTGATTTTTTGTTTGTCCAATCTGGCCATCTTATTAATGTGTACTTATTTCAATTGTCACTCATGCATTCTGTTAATTTACCAGACTTTCTTTCCATCAAGATGATAAACTAATAATTTAATTCACCTAGCTGACCTGTTGCTCAGTCATTCCATCCATCCATCCATCCATCCATCCATCCTGTTGGTTATTCATTCCATCCATTCTTCCAACCTTCCTGTTAATCACTGACTCCATCTGTCTGTCAGTCCCTCAAACCCTATTAATTAGTGCTTCAATTCTTTAATCCTTCCTTCCATCTATTCTATTGACTGATCATACATTTTATCCATCCTTCCATCTATCCAGTTGATAAATTAATTACCCTATTCAACTTGCTGTTCTGTTGCTCAATCAGTCGTTTCCTCCACCCATACTTACTACTTACTTTTAATCATTCCATTTATTCATCCATACATCCATTAATCCATCCGTCAAGTTGGTAAATTAATCATTCAATCCATCCATTCCAGCTGTCCTGCTGCTTGATCAGTCGCTCCATCCATTCATCCAATCATTCTGTTGATCAATCACTTCGTCCCTCCTATTGATTAGTCGTTCCATCCATTCTTTGATCTTTCTCGTGATTGATCATATATAAATTCATCTATAAATGAATTGCCCTATTCAACCTGCTGTCTGTTGCTAGCTCAGTCGTTCCATCCATCCATTCTTCCTATTGATTAATCGTTATGTCCATTTATCCATCCATCCTGATGATTAATCAGTTTTTGTTTTGGTTCATCTGTTCTGTTGATAGGTCAGTCATACCATCCATCCATCCATCCATCCATCCATCCGTCCAAACTTCAGTGTTGCAACGTCTTCTTCTATATAATAATACAACTGTAAAGTTGGCGTGTCTGTACATTGAAGATATTTGCGAAAAACTTTTGCTGTACAATTTGTGAGTGTGTAATTAAATTCCATGTGATCGAAGTTGCGGAAACATCTAGTTTATATTGCCTTTTGCTGAAACGTCTTCTTGTGTCGTGGTATGTTTTTGTCATACGACTCCAGATAATTGAGTACAAGTCATGCCTTAAACCAGTCACCCCATAAGAGTTTTATATAACAGTTTAATATTCTAGTTATTTTATAGTTACTCTGCAGTACAGCTTTTTGGCAACCGTTTGGGGAAGAAGCAAATGTGTTAAGTCCATATACTTTTGGCTATAGAGTGTATCTTCCAGTCCTCTCTTGTCTACTTGTCTGTCTATATGTTTAAGCGATCACTTCTGTAGCTACTGATCCTGTTATCACGCTTTATAAATGACTGTTAATGTGGTGAGGAGGATGATGACTGGTTTGATTTATAACAGGGTCAGGAGGATGTGGGAGAAGGATAAAGAAGGGAGAAATGAAACAGGAACCGTCTGATTGAAACAGGAACAGCAGTACTTCCACAGATCTTCATTTCTAACTTCATGGTTAGACGTCTGTGGATTATCTAAAGCGTTGCTACAAATGAACTGGAGCTGCTATATGAACTGGAGTTACTGTAGTCAGCGCAGTGTAAAGCGTCTGTCAGGATTTAAAACCATGTTCTGTGACGTATACGCAGGTACAGATTTATCCTTTTTTAAATCTAGTTAAGGGTAACTTTATAGCTTGTTGATTTATTGCAAAGGCGTAGGATAAGTCATAGCTGCGACATTTAGCACTTTTAACCCGATCCATGCTTTAATCTTATCTCAGGTGTCTGTAGAGCATGTGTGAGCATGCAAGCTTAATTTATTGAGTTTTTTTTCAGTAAAAATTTTTGTGTGTCTATTTATCATGGCAATGCTTTGTAGGAGCATGCCATATTCTTCTCTAGTTTATTGTTCACCTATTTTTAATGTTATGACTAATTACAGATTACTGGTTTAGATTTTGGATGCATTCTTGCATGATCAGCAACCGGCAAGACTTCTTTGAGCTTCAAATGTTGCTGTTTTGAGAAGTAGATGACCATCTCTGATAGTAAAGAACAGGATGTCGTACTTTTTCTATCCATTTATAGTCACGTATAATGTTGTGGAACATCCACGAAAAACTTGTAATCACTTATGTAGACTTATGTTAAGTCTTTTGTTCATTTTACGGAGGGAAAATATAGTGTTCAAAAGCGCAGACACCGGAGACTCATTCCGTTAATGTTTCTCTAAAAAGCTTCTTCATGTCAACAAATCTTTTCATCTTATGTAATACAACGCCATGCGAACGAGCTTCTACGATCCTATATAAAACATTAGAAAAGGGTGCATTAATATAAACCCTAAAAGAGCGCTGGTGTTATGCAGAATTAAGAAATGGTCAGCGCAGTTGTCTGCACTGTGTATAGTCCTGTTAGGTTTATCGTGCGTCCACGCCCTGTAGGGATCTTGCTTTCTTTCCCGCTGTTGCTGAGGTAATCATTAAGTCATGTCACTGTCACATGCTCCAGATTTTCCTTGAGATTTATGTAAGAGGCCGCGTCGATTAGGAAAGAGCGAGCGCTGCTGCAGTGGGCATTGATTTCTTCAGCTTAAGAATAAACAACCCTCCGTGTGTATGATTTAATGGCTGTGACGTTCCGCTTCAACAGAGGTGAGACCGGAGCTCTGCTCCACGGAGAAGAAAAGCCAAAACTCTGACCGGACCATGGACCTGGGGCTGGCTGAGGACCATTTCTCACGACCTGTGGTAAATTTATTATTTTAATTTTTATTTTATTTTATTTTTTTGCACTAATGCGTATGATCTAATGGCAGTGACATTGTGACTCCATTTGTGTGTTTAAAAGCATGTGGTGTTTTGAATTATTATCTCTCTCTTCTGAAACATTAGATGGCTAAAATGATTGCATGAAAATGAAGCTTGTTTTGGGCTTTTTAGATTGTGTAAAGATGTATAAAGGATATGGCCAAATGTGTGTGTGTGTGTTTCATGCTGTTTCTCAGTTCAAAGGTTGACTTGGTCATGACTCACAGTTAGTTTTTTTATATTTAGTGCAATGGCAATGCTATGATATGATATAATACAAATATTGTGATTTCACACTACACATTTTTTTGGATATTGTGTTATCATTTTATAACATTATGTTTTTATTTTTATACAAATTACAAACCCTAATTAAAAGCAGGTGATTGGATTTACATTTACGCATTTGGCAAACGCCTTTATCCAGAGCGACTTACATTCCTTTTCATCTCATTACACATCTAAGCAGTTGAGGGTTAAGGGCCTTATTCAAGGGCCCAACAGTGGCAACTTGGTGGTGATGGGGTTTGAACATGGGACCTTCTGCACCGTAGTCCAATGCCTTAACCACTGAGCTTTTCAATACACTTTGACCAATCTGTCAACAAGCCTCATTAAAAAAATGTTCATCAGATCTTCATCAGAAGTAAATCCTCGTCCTCATAGAACCGCTTTCAAGGGACCGCAGGTAAAAGTCTGATGGAGCGAGATGAGGACTATAGGGAGGACGCTTTAACACCTCAAAACAAAGTTTTTGCAGAGTGTCAGAGACGGTGTGGGCAGAAGTATGCGGACGTGCATCGTCATGCGAGAACACAATGTCCTTGGATAGCAGTCCCCTGTAAGCATTGATGAATTTTCCAGCTAATGGTTGACTTTTGAACTTTTTCTCGGTTGGAGATTGAGGATGTTTCCGATCCAGAAGAAAAGAAAAAGAAAAGTGCTAATAAGACAGTGTGGCCATAAGGGGTTTTAATATAACCGGAGTGCGGATAATTTTTTGACTCACCCTCGTATTTATCTTTTATTATAGAAATGTCTTCTAGTGTCATGATGTAATATGTTTGTGATAGAGGTTAAAATTATTGTATAAAAGTCATGTTTTAAAAGTGTCACCACTTTAAAGTTATGGTACTTAACTCAAGGCCTTACAGTTTAACTTAATGCAAGTGACAGTACATATTGCACAGTGACACAAGTTGCATTGTTGTAATAAGTAATGCGTAGAAGAACTAAATAAATAGTTGCAAGTATCTTAATCAGATGTTATTAAAAACAAAACAATTTATGTATGAAAACAATTTAGTATATTAACAATAATATTCACATTTCATCACCCCACTGATTATTTTCCCATGAAAGCAGCACTGAAGTGATTTATTACCTACTTTTAGGAACTATTTGCACATTTGTATGAGTAAGTAAAGCAATAATAGAGATTTCTTTACTAAAATAAACGAATAGTTCATTTTATCTCTGTTCAGGGCTCTTTCGTGGCGTCGGACATCGAGCAGTTGAAGCAGGCGATAGAGGAGTGTAAGAAGCTGATCTTGGAGCTGCCAGAACATTCGGAGAGACAGAAGGACACCGTGGCCAAACTCATCCATCTGCGTCTCAAACTCCAGGAGCTGAAGGTAACATCAGCATTTCATGGTAGCGCCATGAATAAAAAAAAAAAAATAGTATTGTTATAGCTTAGATCTTAGATCTTTAGATCGTTTGTGTTGGAGATAAATTTTAACGTCATACAACAGGACCCAGAAGAGGACGAGCCCAATTTGCGGATCGTCCTGGAGCACCGATTCTCTAAGGAGAAGAGCAAGAGTGTCAAACAGACCTGCGACAAGTGCAGCACCATCATCTGGGGTCTGATTCAGACCTGGTACACGTGCACAGGTGCGGATATTCTCCTAATACAGTCCATGTTCAGCTGAATAGAATGCAGATTTTAGAGTCTGAAAACTTTCTTTATGGATTATAATGGCATAAGTAAGTGCACACCTTTTATTAAATATTGAATTCAAGGATTAGCAGTACAATAAATGATTTTTAAAAGCTTATTTTTTGTCATAAACATGACATTTTCATGGAAGCATCTATGAGCATGACCAGCTCAGCTACGATGCAGTATGCAAATGCACAATGCGGATTAAAAAAATAAAATAAAAAATTACCAACTACAGCGTTCCAGACTGCCTCTGGAAGCAACATCATTACACCTAAAATAAAAAGCAGCACAACATCATCTTTTCATCTACTGTCTTTGTGGCAGTGGTTGCTAGGCAACACAGCCACACAGTTGAATTTTCTTTTCCAAATTAAGGCCAGACGTAACCGTAACCCTGATATTAGGCGTCAGTGTGTAGTCAGGATGTAGTGGACATGCTGCTATGCTGCTAAGCTCAATTAGCTAAGCTAAGGACAATCGCTTGTACATAATGTACGTTTTACAGCCAAAAGTTTTCTATATTTTCTATGCTGTATAATTTTTTATTATATTCTTATTTCATATTTTATATTTCTTACTTGAATATTTTCCTTTCATACTCTATTTTTCTTTTTTATTATTATATTCTTATTTCATATTTTTTATTTAGAATACTCTATTTAGAATTTTGAATGGTAATACATTTCACTGCGTATCATACTGTGTATGACTGTGTATGTGACAAATAGAATTTTAAATTTCTTCCATCTAATTAATTTTAGCTCTAAATAACATCTCACATTTGTTCGCCACAGGTTGTTACTACCGTTGCCATAGCAAGTGCATGAATCAGATCACAAAACCGTGCGTGAGGTCCAAAGTGAGCCACCAGTCAGAGTACGAACTAAACATCTGCCCAGAGATCGGTCTGGACAAACAGGATTACAGATGTGCCGAGTGCCGAGCCCAGATCTCTCTCAGTAAGTGTTCAATTCAATTCAATTCAATTCAGTTTTATTTATATATTTTAACAATGGTCATTGTCTCAAAGCAGCTTCAAAAAAATGAAAGAAATCTTTAAAAAAGAAAAATTTTGGAAGTGTGTATGTGTGAGAAAAATGTGTCTAGATAATAATGAGATGAATGAAATGTCTCTGATGAGCAAACCAAGGGGTGACGGCGACAGTGGCAAGGAAAAACTCCCTGAGATGGCAATAGGAAGAAACCTTGAGAGGAACCAGACTCAACAGGGAACCCATCCTCATTTGGGTGATAACTGTAATAGCAGGGATTGATCTGCAGTCATCCTGTGTGTTAGGTGGCTGGAAAAGATAAACAGAACACAGGATCATGAGAAAAATAATGCTTTTACATCATACTGTATATTAATGTTAGAATGAGTCCACAGCTGTCAGTTGTACTTTAAAACACTTAGATCATTTTAATACGATTTATTAAAATAAAGAAGAAGATAAAAAGACAAACAAAGATCGGTTTCGACCTCAAGGGCAGCCAGTACGACCAATGTACTCTATGTAAGATATCTGTGATTATAATGTACATATAAAGTTACATGACTAAGTATGCATTTGAGAAACCTTCTGAAGTCCATTAATTTATCACCTACATTATCATATATCACTATATTGTCTATATATTCATTGTTATATTATCTGTTGTACAGGGTCGTGGGAGGCCTGGGAGCATACAGTATCCTAGGAAACGTTTGGCACAATGCAAGGTACACCCTGGACAGAGTGCCAATCCATCACAGGGCGCACACACACACACACACACACACACACACTATGGGTAATTTGGGAATAGCAATTAACCTAATGTCTTTGGACTGTGAGAGGAAACCTGGCGAAAATCAACATTGTATTCAAATACATGTACTTCAATATGGAGTTGGTCCGCCTTTTGCAGCTATAATAGCCTCCACTCTTCTTGGAAGGCTGTCCACAAGATTTTGGAGTGTTTCTAAATTCGTGTCCATTCATTCTGTAGAGCATTTATGCGTTCAGAGACTGATGTTGGACGAGAAGGTCTGGCTCACAATCCCTGTTCCAGTTCATCCCAAAGGGGCTCGATGGGGTTGAGGTCAGGGCTCTGTGTTAGGGCCAGTCAAGTTCTTCCACACCGTATTCATCAAACCATGTCTTTAAAGTCCTTGCTTTGTTCACTGGGGTAAAGTCATGTTGGAATAAAAAAAGGGTCTTTCCCAAACTGTTTCCACAAAGTTGGAAGCGCAGCAATGCCCACGATGATATGCTGAAGCATTAGGCCTGGGCTTCACTGGGGATAAGGGGCCTGATTGATTGAAACACCTGAATTCAATAATTAACAGTTTTGGCCAAATCCAGCACTTTTGTCCCTATCGTGTCAATTTGAATCAGTGAATCAACACAATGAATCGTTCAAAAGAATCGAATCAGTTCGAAACGTGTTCCAAAGTGCGCATGCGCAGAGAGGCGGATTCCTGGCTCCGTCTCTCTCTCTCTCTCTCTGTGCACAGCTCCGCGCGCCTCAGTGTTTTTACGCATCCCGAGCGCGTTGAGTGTCTGCGAGCCCCGGAACAGCCATGGCAGCAGCTGCATGTTTCCGGTGTGAGGGCTGCGCGCGCGGTGTGCGGAGAGGAGCGACATGACCGCGTGCAGCACCGGGACCGGGAGGAGCCGCGGCGCGCGAGCCCAGGAGGAGCGGCCGCTCTGTCCGTCCGCGCTGCTCGCGCACAGCGCTCTGCTCGCCGCGTGCGCGCTCTGCTACTCCAACGCGCTATGGGGGGAGTTCGTGCACGACGACGTCTGGGCCATCGTGAACAACCCGGATGTGCGGCCCGGCTCCAGCCTCCTCAGCATCTTCACCGACGACTTCTGGGGCAAAAGGATGGCCGACAACACGAGCCACAAGTCGTACCGTCCGCTCTGCGTGCTCACCTTCAAGTGAGTCCCGCGCTCGCGCTCTGTAGCACGCGCAACTTGTAGGGCAGATGTGTACGCAGTTTTGCACATCTGCATTGACGGGGCATTTCTACAGGGTGTCGGCTTCTCACCTGGGGCATTCGAGGAAATTAGTTTTCTGGACTCATTCGCACTTTTTCAGTTTTGGGGCAACTTTTTGTTTTTGCAAACTTTTTTTTGGCAGCCAGTGAAAAGACACGCCCCCTTCCTTATATAATTTTATTAATCTGATACAGTCTACAAATATCAACATTGCCATGATGGTCAATATGCATGATAATGGTTATTTTAGGAGGAAAATCAATGCATTTTTATTCTTTGCTTTTCCATGTGCGGACATTTTTTTGTACCATTCAACATACATTGTTCCATGTATTTCATCTCTCTCTCTCTCTGATCATCATTTTACCCATCATATCTCTGGCTTACTTGTTAGCACTGTCCCCTTGCATCTCCAGGGTCTGGGTTTGATTCCCACTTTGGGGTCTGTGTGCATGGAGTTGGCATGTTCTTCCTGTGCTTGAAGAGTTTCCTCTGTGTACACCATTTTCCTCTCACAGTCCAAAGACATGCACAGTAGGTTCATTAGTATTCCCAAATTGCCCATTGTGTGTGAATGAGTGTGTGTGCCCTGCAATGGATTGCCCACCCCTGACCCTGTATACCGGATAAAGCGGTACAGATGATGAGTGAGTGAGTGAGCTCTCTCAAGAGTAAGAGTTCCTTTATCAACTTCATCATCCTTATGAAATTGTTTCTTGAATGCTGTCGAAGAACTCCCCAAAATGGCCCGATCATCACTAACTTTGAGTTCAAAGACGCAACAGTGCAATAGGCCGTCTTATAAAACCATACAGTAATAATATTTCATGGTTTTTCTTTGTACAGGTTTGTCCTTTACATAGTTAATGTGTTTGGCTCAGTTTTTTTCCCCACGTCTTAAAGGTTTGCCATGCTGCTTGAGTCTGATATATTTATTTATGTACAGCGTAATTTGCTTTATCAGCCCTGGCAGATCAGAGAAGTACCCAGGTGCTGTCTGTGTTCCGCCACGACACCTCGGTCTGTTTATCGCTTTATTTGCACATTTGTGTGTGTATGTGGAGAGTGGTTGTTATTGCAGAATTGGCGTCAGTGTGTTTTATAGTCTAGTGTCCATCATTAGAATGTAATGATGAAGTTAAACTCTTAATATGACGTATTTGCATACTCTAAGATTTCATTCAGTCACATTTATGTTTGATTACAGCATGCAATGTGGTGGCCAGTTTATGTGTGCAAATGATTCCTCACTCTCCCAGAACCACTCTTTTACAATCTGAGTCCTAAAATATGGTCGTGCCATCAGGGAAGGAAAACTGCATAGATGTGATAACCTGGTAATTCAGTGCATTCAGGTCATGAACTGACTTAATTTTATAGTTTTAGTTTTATATAATTTAAAATGCTTTATATTTTTTAATATACTTCTCAGTATATATCAGTATTGGTTAAATTTAATTGAATGTGACGACATAAATTGTTACATCTTCAAGTTACAGTTTCAATTACATCTACAGTAAGCGTATTTTGTCGCATCATGGATCTTCGTTTTCAGCTTTTTTTCCAAGCTTATGCGTGACACTTACATTTTCAGAATCCTTAATTAAATTTCAATAGGACTGAACCCAGAAGCTTGGCTCGCATCGTTCCATTCATGTTTCCTTAGATCAGTGGTTCTCAAACATTTTCTGTCATTCCACACTTAAGGGGGTGGGCAAATATTCAAGCCCCACTTGTCAACAAAATAATAACGAAATCGGCCAAGTTTACTGTTTATTGAAATATCAATTTCTAAACC
>JAQMYI010000038.1:29409837-29434731 GCA_030014275.1 Clariallabes melas
GATTAATCTAGATTAATTCCAAAATTACAGTGAGATTAATCTAGATTAAAAAAATTAATCTATGCCCACCACTAATTATTATTATTTTTTATTTAATTTGATAAAGTTTTTTGCAAACCATGAGTGATTGCATTTTTGGACACAGATTGATTATGGGTTTTAAAATTTTCCATGATTTCAGTCCATCAGATATTCGTGTTGTGTATTTATAATACATTATTGAACGGATAAATCTGCATTCGGGGGATTTGCCCTGTTTAACTCTGGCGTGAGTTTCGTACTTTAAAAGCCTTGTTTCTGGAGTTGACCTTTTGCTTTAGATACATTTCTAACGACAGTAATAACTTTTGGCTTCTCCAGAAACACTCATGCATCATGTGTGAGTTTTCCTGGCGAGCGTCCTTCGCTCTCAGACATGTAGAACTGATTTAGGAAGCAATGTGGTCCAGCTGTACCATCTCAGCGGGGATTGCTGTCATGGTGTTGGAACGGCCTTCGCTCTCCACTGCAGAGAGCTTTTCCCACTTTAGTGTGAGAGAATAAAGGGAGAGTGCGGGCGGTAGTGAAAGTACATCTGTTATTCCTGGAGGGGTTTTGTAAACACTGGGGCTCTTGTGAACTTCAGGGGCAAATGCTTCTCATCATCTTCATCTGGGTGGTAAAAAATTCCCTCCTTTCTTTCTTTTCTCTCCACTTTCATTGTCCTAAACCTCCTCCTCCTCCTTCTTCTGTCTCCGTGTCTGTGTCTGTCTTCCCAACGCAGGACCTCCTGATATTAAAGGCAGGGCGTCGATCTTTAAAGTGCACATGAGGCCACTGAAGCTGGATTCCAGTCTGACCTCAGACAATTCAGCAAGAAAACTGGCTGCTCTTACACCTGGCTTCACAGGTAGGAATAAAATACACAGCTTTTATTTACTCCACATTTCACCTGGTCATGAGCCGCCCGTCGATATTTTGTCATAATTTTTATATATACATATATAATTTTTTTGTTTACATTTTGTTAATGTTATTTTTGCACTTATGATATACTTTCATTGTCTTTTTATATTAAATACACATTTAATTTTTCTGAACATTTTTATTATTTTCTTTTACTTTCATCTTTACATACGGCTTTCGAGCTAAAGACAGAATCCTTATGAGAATATTCATAATTAATAAAACTGGCTTTACCAATAAAAACATCAAGAAATATAATGTTTATTACAGCAGACATATCAGGCCTCGCAGGTCACTGATAACCAGTTATGAAGAATGTTTCATTGTTTTACAGATATTTTAATGTTATTAAACGAACTACAAAGGTTGGTAGTAAAAATTGAAAATGGAAAAAAAAAAAAATTTACATTTAGACATTGGCCAAAAAAACTGGATGTGAAAATATTGCTCAGAAAATATCAAATATTGAAAAAGTATAAATATAATTAAATGTATTTGAAGAAAAATTCAAGTTAAATTAAAAAGAAAAATAATAAAATAAGAGTTTGTATGTCTTCATGATTAAACTGCATTAAGTAACTCATTCGATCCCTAGAACAGATTCATTCTAGTACTAATGAAATATTCTACTATTATTTTATTTATTTTATAATAGGGTAAGAATTTAAATTATTAGTAATAATTATTATTAATATATAATACAGAACTGTGCAAATTTCTTAAACATGGCAAGATATTTTTTCAAGCAAAGATGGATTTAAAAATTATTTTCTGAAATAATTTTTTAAATATTAAGAAGAGCCATAAAGCGGTTTATTATTTATTATTATAAATCCATTTATTATCTAATTATGATCTTTAGATATTCATTATTATAAAAATAAGGTGCTAAATATGCTCCTGAGATTTACACATATAAGAACTTCCTTAATTTATGTTAATACAGGGAACTCAAAAGATTATTGTGAGAAAATTCTACACAATTGTTAAAAATGCTTAAAATAATATTTCTCTCCCAAATACATATTTGTATATAAGCTTCACCGTTTAAGCTTGAACTATTTGCATGCTATAAAGGGTGCCAATAATTAAAGTGATGAATGTATGAATGTATACGGCTGTGCCGTGTGAGGGTTACCAGTTTAACCGTCTCTCTCTCATCAGGGGCTGATATTGCAAACGTCTGTAACGAAGCAGCTCTGATTGCGGCGCGGCACCTCAGCCCGGCCGTGACCTCCAAACATTTTGAGCAAGCTGTAGAGAGGGTGATCGGAGGTCTGGTAAAGAAGACGAGGGTTCTTCAGCCTGCCGAGAAAACCACCGTGGCTTACCACGAGGCGGGCCACGCTGTCACAGGCTGGTTTCTGGAGCACGCTGACCCTCTGCTGAAGGTACACACCAAGACTGATCAGATCAGGTGTCTGTTAACAACAAAGTCATGTGAGCGTTTGCTTTTGTTAGTTGATATGTGAAAGATGAAGGGTCTCCTAAATGCAGTGTTTTACACTGTTATAAGGTTAGACCTGTGTCACTTAATTGATTTATTACACATATTCTGAACTTTCTGAAATAATCAAGATCATTTATACCACTATAAATCCAAATATGTAATGCGTTAAGGAAAATGTCTTAGTAGCCCAGAATTAATCACAATTTTCATTAGCTGAAAATAGTAATAACCTATATATGTTAATATTTATTTATATATATCCAAATGCTTGAATGGATATACAAATATATTTTTTTATTATTAAAAATTTCTACAATAATTTTTTTTTTTCATGAAGTGAAAAAGGCACAAATTTATATATATTTTTTATGAATAGCTTTTAACACATCGTGACAACATCAGACATTGTGAAAGACACTGCATTTTAACCGTTTCTACTTCCGTTGACTGTCATGTTATCACTTGCGTTATAGCAGCTGTAAATTGTTTTCCTTTCCCTTTTTTTCCCTCTCATTTGAGGATCAGTAAGACAAAAGCAGCTTGTCTCGTTACTAGAATAAAGCCTAGAAAGTGTAAAAAAAAAACAAAAAAAAAAACAACGCTTTTAGGACTTTCCGAGGTGTTTACATAGCACTGACACTGGAGACTCCTTCCTTTAATGTTAAACAAATGTCTCCTTATCGAAAAGTTTTTAATTATATATAAATAAATAAATATAGAGTTTCTGTCCTGAAAAATGCATCAACACTACTGTCTTTTCCTCTCATTGTGCAGTTGTCCATCATCCCTCAAGCTAAAGGCCTGGGCTATGCACAGTACCAGCCTAAGGAGCAGTACCTATTCACGCGCGAGCAGCTCTTTGACAGGATGTGCGTGATGCTCGGAGGGCGCGTGGCCGAGCAGGTGTTTTTCGGCAAGATCACCACCGGCGCTCAGGACGACCTGAGAAAAGTCACACAGTCTGCCTATGCTCAGGTAACTACTGGTTTACCTTGTACAGCTCCTAATTCTGCAGTTTGAATTGCCTAAAAGCAGCCTTGTTTTTCCCCCCCTCACCCCATACACAGATCATGCAGTTTGGTATGAGCGAGTCGGTGGGTCAGATGGTGTTTCATTTGCCGCAGCAGGACGAGCTGGTGTTGGAGAAGCCTTATAGTGAGGCCACTGCTGAGCTCATAGATCAGGAAGTGCGTTCTCTCATCAGCAAGGCCTTCGAGAGAACTCACCGGCTCATCACCGAGAACCGAGAGCTGGTGGAGAAGGTAAGACGATGAGCATCTCTGTAAACTTAATCCAGCTGGAGTTAGGAGAGTAATGATGATGGAAAATTCACTAACTGCTTGTTCACTGCTAGCGTTTGTCACAGGTCTCGGTTCGATATCGTGAACTTATACCAGCGGTTTATTTATATCACTAGTAAACAATAATCTAAATATCCTGTTACCATAAAAACCAGAAATATCTCAAATAGCTCAAATTGACAATAGTGTGATTTTTCTGATTTGGAAAATAAGCCACGAGAAAATAAGGAGTTCAACATTTGTAAAATTCGGGAGAATAATATCAAAATTTACACATTTTTTATTAAAATTACCTTTTTCATTTTTTTTTAGCATAATAAATAGTACAATTTAGTTTTCTGTATAAAAAATGTAAAAGATAATGTTTCCATAGAAACTACAGAGTATGAGAGAGCTAGTCATCATATCATAATTACTTTAATTGTTAAAGTAATAACTCGAACAGTTAAGAATCTGGGGTACTGATTGGAAGGTCGGGGGGTTCAAGCCCCAGCACCGCCAAGTTGCCACTTTTCTTTTAAACAAAAAAAAAATGCAGCTTGTCATGTTTAAGAGACAGAACGCGTGAAGATCCTCTGTCCTGAAGAATGCTGAATCACCGACACTGGAGACTCCTTCCTTAACCAGTTAGAATGTGTTTGATTCAGAGCTGTATAAACAACATCAGCTGAGTGATTTAAGATGATCTTGGCATTCAGTGATAGCTAATGAGCATAATTTCCTCAATCTCAGGTGGGGAAGCGTCTCCTGAAGAACGAAGTCCTGTACAAAGCGGACATGGTGGAACTGTTGGGCCCGAGGCCGTTTGTAGAGAAATCCACCTATGAGGAGTTTGTGGATGGGACTGGCAGCATCGACGAGGACACGAGTCTGCCTGAGGGGCTGAAAGGCTGGGACAAGGACAGCGACATGTCTCAGGATGAGAGCACAGCACACAAAGAGTTTATATACCTGTAGCATGGATGGAGCTCTGTGGAGCTGGATGAACATTGGAACAGGTGAAGGATCCCAATCGAGGGCACTGATTTCAGATGTTTTAAGGGTCGTACGGTACGCACGAGGACCTGAAAAGGAGGTCCAAGCTAAAACGTCAAAGTATTAAAAAAGACAGAGAGGTTGGGTTTCTGTCAGATCCTGCTCGGGGTACCTTCACCCTAATGAGATCAGATTTGAAAACAAGGCAGGTGGCACATGACCAGCATCAGAACCACATATAAAACTAATTAAGTTTAAAAAAGAAAAAAAAAAAAAAACTGTCACCTCCTTCATCTCCTAACTTCTTGTGAATTTTTATCAGTGATTTTGTTTCATATTGCAGAGTTTTTGCTCCCCCCCCCGACATTATCTATGATTTTCCTAGTATCCATAAGCAAGTCCATCCATAATCAATAAGCCACTTAAACCACTGCAGTGGACTAATTATAAATTCATTAGCTGGCCCACCGGGTGAAAAATCTCCAGTGGTCTTCCCAGTCCTGTTTTTTTTTTTAAATAATGTAATAACATAAGCTCGTTATCTAGTTAATTAGAAACTAGATATGATCATTGATGCAGGTTAAGGGAAATAAATGCTTGTTTATGATTACTATTTATTTCTAACACTTTTTATAATGTAGCACATGATGACGATGATGTTGGTGACCTTGACAAAAAAAATAAATAAATAAAACGAAGCGTTGTTCGACTCTTCCGTCGTACAGAAAACCTATTCTAGCCGGCGTCTAGATTTATGAGCACACGTAAAGTCCCTGGTACTTGTACAAAAAGATCACTTGTGCACACTGATTTAAAAAAAAAAATCCATTCCATATCTCCTTATCCCGGTCACCGTGGCTGATGTGTGTAGTGCAGCAGGTGGTCAATTTGAAACAAATGAAGTGAAGTGGTGCTTTAGGGTCGGTTTCTTGTTTATGCTTTGGTATTTCTACACAACTGTAAGTTGAGCTCAGCAGCTTCTGAATGCAGTTTTCGCACACTTTTCAGTCATTTTTGCCCTTCCAAACTTTTCAGTCATTATGCAGCAATAAAACACTGGATTTGTTTATAATTTAATTTAATTTTTTTTTTACAATTGGCACGATCATTACATTGAGCAACCATTTAGAGTAAAGATGTAGCCTTTGGCTGTCGTTGGAACACCAGTGGAGTAGGGACAAAATAATGAATTCTGTTTCCCTACAAATAAAATGTGCAATAGTTATTTCATCCACTAGGGTGCAATATTTGGACATGAACCTATTGAAGGTACATTATGGAATGTTACTGAATTAGAATGTATGTGTCAGGGTGTTCAAGTCAAACCGGGACTTGTGATGACAGCAATCCTAAAGTCCCAGTTTGACACACACACACACACACATACAGAATTGTTTGTATTACCCTTGATGAGCGGTTGTAAACTTTTGTGCATAATATTTGTTTTAATAAATTTTCTGGTTTTGTAAATAAACTGTACAATATTTTTTTTTTCCTTATAAGAGGGATACAAACTTTTGCACTCAAAAGCACTGTATACTCCTTTTTGTTTTTATTCTTGTTTGTTTATTTAGAGACTTTTTTTTAGATTATGCTGAAACGCTGAACTGAATGCAGATGTTTTTCAGGAGCGGATTGTGAAACACGGCTTCTAGCCTGGTTTTTGTGTCTTTTTTGATCTTCGGTTAATACCGATGACATTGTACCGACTCTGTAGCATGCAGTTTGGAGTACTGAAGCAATTTGTAATATACTGAACACTTTCAAGCCTGAACACAGTCTGCTCTTCACATCTGTCTGTTGTTCTTTTTTCCTAAACACACAGTTTTTACAAATGCTTTACTTGAATTTTGAAATTAAAAAGATTGACATCGACTTGTGTTTTTTCTTTTTAATGTGTGAATGATTCTTGACAGAACAAATGCCTGTATATTGGGTTTCAAGACAATAATACATTATACCATTATACAGATGTTAGTGCTGGTGGTGATTTATACTTTGCTAAAACATTCAAAGGGTCAGTGATATGACATGAGGAACCCAGTGCATTAAAACACTATGACAAAATTACAAAAGGATCTTATCTGTCTACTAGTACATTCTCAGCTATATGTATATTACTGCTACATATACATTCAGTACTGCGTCTCTTCTCGCCGTCACCAGTAACAATGGCTAAAGGTAATGATGTACAGTATACTGTATACAGTACTGTTCAAAAGTCTTGGGCACCTTAATATCTTCAGTACAAACCTTTTATGTATTTATATATATTTATTGTGTGTATGTATATATGTGTGTATGTATTTTGTACAACACCATTCAATGTTTCCAAACTTAACTTAAAAACGAATAAATAAATAACAGTACAGAAGAATATGTATATGTCTATAAAGAAATTGATATGTTACATGACAGACCAGTTTTCATATGGAAACTAAATTTTGTTTGCATGAAATTAGAAACATGCAAGTGGCATATTCTCCAGCACTCTCAGTAAAACCTCCAGCTGTTTCCCTTATAAAACTGTATCTAACACTACTAATTATTTTCAAATACAGCATTTCATATATTGACTATTTTATTACTCTTTAGTGCTCTTTATGGAAGTTTCTAAAGGCATCTTTACTTATGGCATTTTTTTTTGTATGTACCCAAGACTTTTGCACAGTACTGTAAAACAGCTGTTAGGTTTTACTGAGAATGCTGGACAATATGAGTTCTTCTTTTAACTTTGTCACACTCACGCCTTTCTATTTTCATGCAACACCCAGGAGTCTATAGACATTAGGTTTTTGTTTCTTTCTGAAAACCGTCCGGTCGTGTAATATTCTGCTTGATTAAAAATTTAATATATATAGTTATTTATTATATATTACAAACTTTGTACTAAAGATAATATGGTGACTTTTGCACAGTACTCTACCTGACCTACATGAACTCTATGATTATTTGGTAATCTTTAAGAAGAGCAGATTTGAATGTATAAAATAGTGTGAATGGAAATATAGCAAAATGGGGATAAAGTCAGTTTTCATGATGACGATTATGTAGATCTAAATCCTTTAAAGGTTTGGTCAGCGATTTTTAGGGAACAAAATTTTAGTAAAATCTTTTGTAAGATTTGTAAGTTCTTACACTTCCTCGGCTATAATAATAATAAAAAAAAGAAAATGCTTTAAGGACAAAAACAGTCAGGTTTACATGCTATAATGCCATAATCTATTAACACACCTTTAATTTTCTTTAATAGTAATTATCAGGCAAAACCTAAATCCAATTTTCAGTCCAAATTCTGACTGTAGAGATGGCTAACCATTTATTTTATTTTGGAATTAAAAAAAACGTTTCTTGGCATCTGAGAAAGACAGACAGAAAGATAGAGAGATAGATTGAGAGAGAGAGAGAGAGAGAGAGAGAGACCTACAATCCTTAATCTACAGTTCTTCCTTAAGAATCATTATTATTTACACTCACTACATCCTGTTACTTTATTAAACGCAGCAAATTACACGTCACCCAAACACAAGATGTTATAATGTCTCACTAACTCCTGTCCTACTTCCTCCTGTTCCACTCAAAGCTTGAACTGGACGAATGAAAGCCCTTCAGAAAGACTGGACACAGACACAACCAGGGCTGTCAGACTTCCTGCAGGAGGAGGGCGTGAGATCACATGTCATTGTCTTTAACCCCACAGGTCTGTGTGTTAATCTGACCCTGCTGCATGAGTTGTGTTTATCTCAGGGTTTTTTGGGCCGTTCCGTTTTGTGATGGGACTCGGCGCTGTCTGAATCGCTGTGGTGCTTCCGCTCGAGAGACTGCTCTGGTTTACTGCAGCGTGACCAGGAAGGAGAGCGCAGGTAGCTTCCTCTGCCTGTGTGGTGGTGATAACCTGAGAACACACAAGCACACACACACACACACACACACACACACAAATGGAGTCAGTCTTCAGTTTTTTAATGGTGTCTCACTTTGACATGACCCCATGTTAGAGTTTGGAAAAGAGAGAAGAGTTCACAAGGCTTTTATTTCTTTTAATTTTTTGCATTATCCACATGGCTGAGCTGTCAAACACGGCCTTCTTTCAGTTAAAATCTCTACCTTTGCTACACAGGATATACATTTCTACACTGACAAACGTGGATTGCTCTTATTGTTTTTCAGCAATTTGCAGTTGGTAGTTGGCATCTTGATTAATATGATTCTGTGCTAAATAGTCTGGGTATGTGAGCCTTGAGCTGGCAAGTTTTCACATTACTAATACTGTTTCGTACCCGAGTACAACAGCGTTTTTACACTCTACAAACCAGCAGATGGCAGTATGTACTTGGCTGGTTTGTGAGCTGACAATAAACACAAAGAGAAGGGAATCGACCTTCATGATATTCTCAGTATTATTGATAGTATAAAAAAAAAATGTCCAGACCATCCGCCTGGACTGCCTTCTTACTTTATCAGCTATGGACATGCAGTTTAGAGGATGCGATTGCTACTTGCAGTACGCGCATAAAGATATCAGAGGGAACAGACAGAATTGGTGATGTCACATTCTAAACAGCAGCCCACTTCTGTGTCCACATTATGTAAACATACTGGGGTCAATCTGTGCCTGAGTTCTGTAGTGAAAACACTAAGTGTGTATCAGGTCTCGGTGTATCTCTTGCAACTGGGACTTTTCTGCTTGCCAGCATGCAGCCAAATATGAAACATTCCACACAGCTAGAGACCAATTTGTGTGGTGCTTATCCATAATTTATTAGTCATATTAAAAAAACAAAAACAAAAAAAAAAACCTTAATGTTTAGGCCACACCCCCCACAGGTTTAAATCTAAGCACAAATACAAAAATGTATATTTGGAGCACTAACCAGATGCAAATACAAATCGATGCACAAGCTTTCACCCCATTCCTCTTGGTTGTGGAAGATTTTTAAATTCTTTTTTAAAATCTGTTTTGCAATTCATAAATAACATTAATGGTATAAAATTATTTGCTGTCAGTTTAATGATGTTACAAGTGTACAAGGCAAAAAAAACAAAACAAGCAAAATGGAAATACTGAATTGGGAAAATTGTGTCTTTTCAGCATGCTTTTTTCTTTTTTAAACATCACTTCATAATTTAATAAATTTTTATCTAAATCTAGAGATTCCCAAACCTGCCTGAATTTTATTCTATTGGTACAGTTATAATGTAAACAATTTTGAATAATGCGCTGCAGCACCACAAGATGGCGCTCTACATCGATAATTCCCAGTTTACTCACTCACTCATCATCTTCACCGCTTTATCATGTATTCAGGGTCGTGGGGGGCCTGGATCCTATCCCAGGAGACTTGGGGAACGAGGTGGGGTACACCCTGGATGAGGTGCCAGTCCATCCCAGGGCACACATACACACACACACACACACTCACACGCTCATTTACATACTATGGGCAATTTGGGAACACCATTTAGCCTAATCTGCATGTCTTTGGGCTGTGGGAGGAAACTGGAGTACCCGGAGGAAACCTACCAAGCACGGGGAGAACACGCAAACTACATGCACACAGACCTGAGGTGGGAATCGAATTAGGCCCCTGGAGGTGACAGCAATGAAAAAAATAGCACTTTGAAGTTTCAGTTGAATTAAAGCAGAAAGGAGAACGCTCTGAGTGCATGTGACAGACGCTGCTTCAGCTTTTGACCTTGATGTGCGTTGTTGCACTTTGCATAATATGTGCAGACATTTGATCAGGTAATACTTGGAATCCCAATCAGCTTCAAGTTCATTCGAGTACGCCGCTGTGGCATTTGAGTGATGGCTCATGAATATGGATGCTGTAATGGTCTGGTCTCATACTGACACTCGCTGTTTGTCTGTTTCCCCTCTCACTCTCTCACTTTTTATGTGCATGATTAAATCTCACACATCAAGATTCAATTTTACTTTAACAGTTGAATGCAAAAGTTTGGTTCCATGTTCATTAATGTTTTTTTTATTTGATTAATCTTAATAGCAACTATCACTGTCAACATGCTGTATTTGATCTATTAGGATCTGCCTAATTATGGCTAATGGCACTCATTACATGCTTACTTTGTTAAGTGAGGTACAAAACACTTGGGATTGATTGTGCTATTATAGGATAATAATCAGCGATTGGGTTTTGTGATACCATCTTACCACCCTGAAAATGTGTTTAATCCCACTGCGTAAAAGCAGGTTTAGCACTGAAAACAATTTGATATTTATTAAAGCAATATCACATGAGATTGAGTGCTGTTGCAATTGAATATCAGCATAGCAGTGATCCGGTCAGAGGCACAAGGGTGAGTGTTGAAGAGAGCACAGCCGTGCTGATATTCAGCACAACAGCACGACCACGAGTGTCAATATTATGATTGTTGGTTTATTTAAACAGTTATTTTGCTCCATCAACTAGCTGGAGCAGGCAGCTGACAGTAAGTATAATTAACAGGGGTGAGAGTATTAAGTTTTAAATTCTTATCAGTGCTATATATAGCCACAAGGTGATGAGAATAAACCATATAGATGGTGGACAGTTGTGTAAATTTTGTAAGTTTATACAAAACTTATATTTATATATATATTTTGACACTTCTTGACATTTTAGGACTTCCAGATTTCCAGGGTTGAATCCCAAATAGCATTAAATAAATTAAGAAAGTGTCCCATGTAGGGTGTACAACTCCTTGATCCACACACCAAGTAGTACCCTTGATCAGGGGTTAGAAAGGGATTTGAGATTCAGCCTTTTATTAGAAATGTGTTAGGTTTGTAGAATCGATTACTAAAGATTACAAAGTGTTGTTCAAGATGACATAAAAGTGACAGATGTGCGATCTTACTGTTTTTAATGTACGTTTTGGCAGACAAATGCTCTCTCCTCTTTCCAGTATTGGGGACACTGGTGACCCCGGTTAACGTGAAGGGGTGGGTACATATACATAACTTCTTAATCTACTCTCACCACTCATGGGTTGGCTCTCGTCCAATCAGAATACTCGTTCACAGTTAACTGTTGTATATTAAATCAGAACATATACAGTAATATAACAAGCTGTTATTATACAAATGTATATACTCAATCTTGCCAAGTCCCATTTTGACTGATTCTTTTAGATTAGACACAACCTTGGTGTAGGTCTTAACAAATATCTAATATTCTCATTTCCTACATCACCTTTCAAGTTTCTCCTTTACAGCGTCAGGATCGTTTCTAACCAACTTGGTCAACTCCTTGCCATTTTAACTGTGGACATTGGCGCTCCTGTCCGCCATGTGACTTTTGTACCTGGACCAGAATGCACCTGTATGATTTCTTTCCATCCTCCCACTTCACCCCACTGGCTTGCTGTACCTGGCCACATGAGTTTTAAAACAAGAATGTTTGCCTACAAAGCTAAAACCTGACCTGAATCTGAACTTGTCCTACAATGTCTCAAGGGACAAGTATAAAAATTCTTCTCTGTCCTGGCACCTGTGTTTTGGGGATGAACTTTCTTTTTTCCTCTGCTGTGTTTTCATGTCTTCCTGTACTCGGTGAGCTCGATTCATTTTTAGACAGAGACGACAAAGTTGCTCTGGATCGAGGCGTCTGCTAAATGCTGGAAACGTAATCACAAAAGGAGTTTTTATTTTTTATCTTTCTGGCATTTAAAGTCTCTCTCTCAGGACCAGCCTTCTGACTGTGATGCACTTTCTGCTCTTTAGAAGCACGGTACGCTGTAATGCTCTACTTCTATTTGATTCGAATGGCATTTAATCTGGCAGAGAGAAAAGTGAGTCAGGCTTCCAACTGCTCCAAAAACACACGTCATATGTTGTCTGCGTCTTCTCCGCTTTGTTCCATATGATGGCCGTTAGAAAGCTGCACGCTTCAGATGAGGCGTAGGATGGTAAAATGCTGCCGTAGTGATGGACAGACATGCTCGCAGCTCTGAAAAGACAGTGTACATGGACTACAAGCAACAAACGTCTTTTTGTTTTTTTGTTTTTTTTTAAATATAGCACTACTGCCCAGACCCCAGCCACTGGATGCAGTGCAGGTCCCAAGCCCAGGTAAAATGGGAGGGTTTCATCAAGAAGGGCATAAAACCTGTGCCAAGTCGCGTGCAGATCAGATGTGCCACTGTGGTGACCCCTCGGCGGGAGTTGAACAACATTGAGCAAGAATGATTTACGTACTTAGACCCTTGGTTCCCAGTAGAACATGGGCCAGTGATGATTTCCGACTCTACATCTTTTCATTATTGGGTGTCCTCGCGTTTTTATTTATTTATTTATTTTAGCGTTCCACAATAATGCTTGGTTTAACTTGTTTGCAGGCCATGAGAATATCCTATACATCCATTTCATCTTTAGCATCAGTTCCTCTCTGGTTCTTCCTCTGTTTGTTCCCATAAAAATTCAATAAGAACTGACCTTTTGATCTTTACTATACTGTACTTCTTACTTTCTACTGTACATGGTTCTCTTGGTGATTCTCCAGGTTTTGGATCCATATCTTAGGACAAGCATAATGTTAGACTTCAGCATTTCCAGCATTTTTCTTTTTGAATACCATTCTAACTTTGTTTATCCTAGCTCTGATATCTTCATCTGTTTCTCCACCATAAACACCTACCATGCTTCCAAGATGTAACTTGTTCCAAGATATCTTTCCACACCCTGATAGTTCTTGCAGTTCTTGTAGTCCTGTTGTTAGTGCAGTTGATCCTCATTATCTTGGTTTTCTTGGTGTAATTCATGTCAGTAATGCTGTTTTATCTTGTTTCTGTTGGTTTGTACTCGAGAGAAGGGCGCTGTCATTTGCAAAATTGAGGCCAATTGTTTTGGGTCAGTTAAGGAGTCCATTGAAATGTGCCCATCTTTTTGGTTGTAATTTACCTCTTAAATGTTTGGTATGGTATCAAATAGGATCTTCATGTTTCTACGGGAGACTTTCGATTTTGCATAATAATGGAACACGGAAATAAGAATAAAAACATCCTTTATTTCTCTATATAATCCCCTGCTACAATAATGCACTTATGCCAGCGTTTCACTAGTGCTTGGATACCATCAAGGTAGAAAGTTTTCATACTGTATGTTTTGCCTGCTTCATGTCTGAAACCCTGGCCTCCCATGAATTCCTTTAATGGGCCAAACATGTAGAAATGGCTTGGAGCGAGGTCAGGACTGTATGGGGGAGCCTATCCCAAGAGACTTAGGGCACCCCGTCCACACCCTGGACAGGGTGCCAATCCATCGCAGTTAACCTAACCGGCATGTCTTTGGACTGTGGGATGAAACCCCTCAAAACCACAAGTACAAGGCAACAGTGCTAACCACTACACCACTAATTTGATGATCATGTGTGCCTGTGTCCTAGACAAGGTAAAACTCATATCTCCATCCATGCCATCTGTGAGACAATCAACTGGAAGAGTGCTGCGATGGTGGGTCTCTCATGGCTGTCCAATTAAACCCATTAGCCACATGCAAAACCGTTCATTTTCCAGACAAGTGGCTAGACAAGTGGCCAGTCGTTCTGTCACCGTTCCAATGAAACCATTTGAAGTGTACAGTGTGTAGGCGTTATTTGGCTTCATTGCCATTCTTCCTGTTCCTCCTCCTCCTCCTCCTCCTCCTCTACTGCACTCGCACCTGTGCAGTCAGGAGCTGCCACTTTTCTCCAGGCTCATTACAGATGCATCTGGCTTCTCATGAAGGAAGGAAACACGGTGCATTAGTGTAGAATTCATTGTTTAGTCTGGAGATGACGGGTTGATATTTAAGGGTTGATATTTAAATATCAGTCCGTCATCTCCAGACTAAACAACAGTATCTACACTAATGTACCGTGTTTCCTTCCTTAACGAGAAGCCAGATATATATACAGTATATATAGAGATAATTATTTTGACCTGTTTCCACCCGAACATACCATGTTACATCATTCACAGTGAGACGTTATGTATAGACAGGTGCGTGCCATTACTAATTATATCCAATAAAATAAATTAGGCAGAGGTGAACTCCAATTAAGTTGTAGAAGCATTTCAGGGACGACTGTAGGTTGTACCAGAGCTCAACTGCAAGTGTCATAACAACAGGCCTGTTAATGTATAAATTAACATTTATTTAAATGGGCAAACCTGGCCCGTGTAGTCTGATCCAGTAGAAGAGCTACTGTAGATCAAATTGCAGTAACACTAAAGCCAGTTCTGATAGAAAGGTGTCAGAACAGACATTCTCAGTTTGTTTTGCGTATACACAGAGTGGTCAGTGCCCATGCTGACCGGTGTCCCGCACAAAAAGCACCTACAATGGGGTCGTCAGCATCAAAACTAGATCACGGAGGTGGCCTGGACTGGTGAATCAAATTTTGTTTTACATCATGTGGATGGCCAGGTGTGTGTGCGCCTCTTATCTTGGGAAGAGATGGCACCAGGATGTACTATGGAAAGAGCTAGAGGATGCAGAGTGATGCTCTTCTAGGGAAAACTTGGATCCTGTAATTTATGTGGATGTTTACTTTGACACGTACCACTTGCCTAAACATTGTTGCTGACCAACTTACACCCCTTCATAAAAACAGTATTCCCTGATTGCAGGAAATCACGGGAGGTGTCCAAATCTCAGACCAAATCATAATTTGTGGGATGTCGAATCCATGGAGATCCCACCTCGCAACTTACTTAGTCGTCTGGTGGAGGTCATGTCTCGATGGATCGTCTGTTTTGGATGCACAAGGGTGACCTACTCATTATTAGACCTACTAATAATTACCTAAGGATGATATACTCATAATACTGTAATTACCATTTAACCAATGACAGAAACCTCAAAGCACTTTTGTAATTTGCTCTGGATAATGCCAAAATGTAAACGTAAATTAGACGGGTGGTCATGATGTTATGGCTGATCGGAGGTTTATTTACAAATGGCATGAGCATAAACAATGCCTATGAATGGTAATCTCAACATAAACATTTATATAAACACTCCATATTTTTAAGTAGCCTATCAGCTAGACTGTATCGTCTACAGTCGACTGTATGTAAACCTGAAGTATTACCTATATTTGGCTAAAAATACTCAGCACCTCATTATTGCATGCTTTCGCCAATGTTGAACCTGCTAATACACTGACCTGTTACCAAAGGCTGACATACTGTATTGACTGTATTGTAATGACGCACAGCTAAGTCTAATAGCTAGCAAGTGTCCTGTATAATTAGGTGAGGATAAAAGCCCTCTTCTACTGTAAAGTGTCTGTCTGACAGCTTTTCCTCTCTTAATGCACCCATTTTAACCCTTGTCCACACGTCACACTCGCACCCCGTGCTGGTTAACGCAGCTGTTTATATTATCGCCACAGACTGCAATCTGGAAAAGTTCATTATTATCAGCACTAGCAGCCAGAGAGAGTGTGTAATTTGTGTGACTGGCCGCACACAGCAGCTGTGCTGTCACCACAATGTTATAGGAAAATACACAGCACAAGTATTGTAGTGAAAGTGCAATGCTCACTGTGTTAAAGGAATTCCTATATGTGAGATTGAATCGAAGGGAAATACTGTATTTCCAAGAGCCTACAATTGTAGTAATTCCATTTAATTAGAGTTTTGTTTTTAATTAAAATCTCAAGACAATTAAATTTCATCTTGGAGGAGAAATGTAATATTAAGAACAGAAGTGTTTAAGTGCTTGCATTGCAGTTATTAAGCACCTCTTTTTGTGTTACCAGGCAGATTCTTGTAGGAGCAAAACTTGAGTTTCCTGCCCGAGTGATGACAGAACGGTCGAGTGTAACAAATGAGTGCAATTAATGAGTGTAAACCTGAAGGATTTAGGTTTTGTTGATTCAGTCCAATTTATTAAAATGCATATCAAGACATGAGCAGGGCTTACTGACACACACACACACACACTCACACACGCACTTACACTCCAGGACAGATGGCTGGTCTCTGTGCTGTGGGTTTACTATAAAGCTGTTACATTCTCTCACACACAGGAGGGGGTTACAGTATGTTGAAATCCAAGTTTTCAGATTGGACTGTGTTCCAGTCCAGTCACTATTTAAAACCATCGGTGCATGTTGGTAATCAGTGAACTGTTAAATCGTGTTGGAAAACCATGTAGCTGCAAAAGATGTGGACTTTACATAAAAAAAGAAATAAAAGGTATGACTAAACAAAAATAATGATTCTGCATTTATCATCCATCTATCCAGGAATCTCTGTAGTCCAACTAGAGACTGTGGAGGCCAATGGTGACCACTGTATTTATTCCCATTGTACGATCGTGGCAGGCCCTCTGATCAACATTCACACGCTATGAGCAATTTGGAAACACCGATTAGCCTAATCTGCATGTCTTTGGCTTGTGGGAGGAAACCAGAGTATCCGAAGAAAACCCAAAAAGAACAGGAAGAACATGCAAACTACATGTAGAGGCAGGAATCGAACCTGGAGCTATCATGCCATAACGTTTTCTGGATAGATAGAGTTTTTCCGCCGGGTTGCCTTGTTGCCATTCTTTTTAATCAATCGATTAAAAAACAAAAAATTATTTATCACTTGTTCAGTAAGATTTGCGTGTAAAGTTCACCTGGGCCAAACTGAACTTAAAATTCTTTTGGCATTCGGGAAACCCTACTGTACATGTCTCGGTATTCTTGTATTTATGTTGATTGCTCATAAAGGGCAAAGCGCGTTCCTGACACAGCTCATTTGCATAAGGTGACACCTTATCATAAAAGGTCAAATGCACAGACACCTTGGATCATGAGAAGAGTGATCATGAAAAATTTAAAGCCTGAATGGCTGACAAGGGCGCTATTTTGACACACTTCCACATCTTTAAAAATATTTAAACAATACATACTACTACTACTACTACTACTAAAACAAACAAATAAATAAATAAATAAATAAATAAATAATAATAATAATAATAATAATAATAATAAATGAATGTCACATTATTAGTCAGCTGATTGCTGTAAATTTAATTAAAAATTTGCAATTGATAACTCAAGAGTATATTCCAGATACAGTAGGACAGTGCAGTAATCTGCACAAATGCTATGATCAAGTGGAGGAAGTAAACATGAGTCTTTTAATGCGTGAATTTACACAAACTCAGGAGGACGAGTTCAATTCAATTCAATTCAATTCAATTTTATTTGTATAGCGCTTTTAGCAATTGTCATTGCCTCAAAGCATCTTTACACAATCAAAAGAATTATTTAAGTGTTTGTAGAGTTGGCTACCATATTTTTCTTGAATTTAAATAATTTCTTGTTTAAACCAATATACAGTGGTTTTGAAGTACAAAACAGAAGGAAAATAAACAAAACATAAAAACATTTCACAAAACACAAACAGAAACATGGAATGTTGTCAAAAATATTTTAGAATTTTGGGAAATGTGTTTTATAAAATGTTTTTGGTTTTTATGTTTTGAGAGATGCGCTAAATGTTGTGTTTTGGGAAATGTTTTGCTTTTTGGAAAATGTTTTTATGTTTTGGGAAGTTATTTGTTTTTGTTTTGGGATATGCCATTGTGTTTTTTTCTTTAAAAATGTGTTTTGTGAAATGTTGTGTTTTATGAAATGTTTTGTATTTTTGGAAAAATTGTTGTATTTTGGGAAATATTGTTGTGCTTAGTACTTAAGTGCCACTGTGCTTATTGCTACTGATTATGAAAGGAGGCAATAAACTAATTACTAAATTTTATGGAAGAATGAACTTTTTCTTAACAATAGTTTAACAAAAGTTTCATGAGGAGAAAAACAATAACACACCGCCTGTACACAACTCGTGATCTGTTTCTGGGTCGCAGCACTAGTTTTAGGTCTATTTTTAAAGCAAGATGTTTTCCTCTGTTGTACACCTGGTATGATTGTTTAAAAAGCAGGTTGTGTAGTATAATCATTATTAATATACTCTGCTATATTCATCTACTTGATATTTCTTGATATGGAGTGTATGATGGACTCACTTGCAGGTGACTCAGGGTTGTCTTCATCAGAATCGAGGAAGACCTCAGCCAGCTCCTGGTCAGACATGTCTGTGAGTTCTGTCAGGTCAAGCAAGTCGAAGTGAACCTCGAGAGAGGAAACGCTGCTCAGAGGCTCTGCAACACATCATCATTAGGAATTAAATATAGTCACAGACCTGGAACGTTCCTGATGTCACTTGAATTATAAATATCGTTCCCTTACTAAGATACAGAATTGCATTGTATGTGGCAAAGAACCTTCCTTCATCCTGGACTTTCTCTTGGTAGAAAACCTACAAAGCACTGACACTGGAGACTACGTCTACAAATTCTACAATTTGACCAATCAGAATCAAGTGTAATATCTTCTAGCTAAAAAACAGCATGCTTTGGAGCCTGCTGGTAGTATTGGATTTTTCAAAACTCTTTCCCGTGGAGTAGATCTCTGAATAAAAACTGCTTTGAAACCGCTAACATTCTTCATCCTCTCTTAAAGCCTTACACTTTTCATGTTCTGTTTATAAAGAGAGAAGATAAGAAGACAGGTATTGAACCAGACAGACTCTCCAGGTGTTGAAGTCTCTTAATGAGTCTTCATTCCCTGGGGGTGAACCAGACATAGAAGATGAGCCATTGGCAATTTTTGTTTCTTCTAGACGCTCTCTTTCTTCATTCGGTCATGCATGCATACAGTACAGTATGTGTTCACAGTAAGGGACAGGACTAATGAAGGCCAGGCTGTTCAATTAGCAGAGCCCGGAGTGCAGCCTACTGGTGTTTGATGATGGAGATGAAGATGGAAAATCAGTCACATTCAATAATCATGTAGCAGTTGGACGATAAATATTCAGGGCGTTAACAGTGCTTTGCTCTTGTACCACAGTGGATTTAACAATGATTTCAAATTTTAATCTACCAATGAGCTAAAATGGATGTGTCTTTATTTTTAAATAGTTGTGTTTAATTGCCCGAAAGATCTGTACAGGAAATTACACAGCAGCTCTGAGCAAGTACCACATTTTCATTCTCTTCAGAAATGAATGCGACAAAAAAAAAGCTTTTTATGTTGCAAATACTGAAATGCTAAACACTTAACCAGACTGTTATAAAGTGCCGACACTGGAGACTCCTTCTATAGACGTTAACAACACATCAAATTACAGAAAGCTTCAGAATGTCAATTAAATTTTCTTTTATTATGTAAAGTGCATATCAAGTTTATTTAAAGTTAAAAAGTACTCTGGTATAGATGATATCTAATGTGTTACAGATGCTTTGCATTTATATAACAAAACCTATATCTGTTTATAGTAGCTTCATATATATATGATGCATAGGGATAGCATAGGGCATAGGGAACAAGGACATCTCAGGATATGGATGGGTTGGGGGATTGAGCTACACCTACTGTGTGCTTATGAGGGAGAGAGAGAGAGAGAGAAAGAACAAGAGCAGAGAGAGAGAGAGCTCGCAGGAGGAACCCACCCACGCCTGTCTTTCGCTGAACCCCCTGAAGCGGGAGGGGGTGGGAAAAATGAAGACAAAGTAAACCAGAAAAAAAGAAGAAACAGAAATAAGAAAGTAATCTAGCCTGAGAATTAGATTAAGGGGGAATTTAATTCAAGCAGTGCACTATTTTTTCCTCCTTCTCTTATACACATTTTAAACAGATTTTGCAGCTTCAGCCGGATTGCTTGTGTTATTTCACATACCCCCACACCTCATACCTCCCCCCCAGCCTGGTATCTCACCCTGCTTCTGCTTAAATAATTGATCACTAACACTTTTTTTTCTCTCCTAGCATGTAACAGATGAAGCATGGAGGCTATTCCTATTAAAGCCCAGTTATTAAATTACAAAGAATACTATGCTCACGCCCAGCGATCATATCCAAAAAAAAAAAAAAAATTCTTTTCTTTCTTTCTTTCTTTCTTTCTTTTTTTTTTTTTTTTTAAATAATAAAAAAAAAACACAGACAAAATTACGCCAGGCTTCACTTCTGGCTACTCCTGCTGATGTTGGCAGTCTCCATAATGCATCTATTTTGGTATTCTCAGTAGGATCTAATGATGATGATGCTCATAAACAGATGTGTTCACCTGATCACAGTAACTCTTAGTTCTATATTCTTAAATACACATAATACATATTATGATATATTATACATTATATTATACCATTATATACAAAATATAGGACTGGATCAGAACCATAAATTCTGGTGGGACAGGAAAACATGAAGACTTAAGCGAAATTAAATCAATACTCTGACCAGCCTAACTAAACCTATTTAAAACGTGTGCATTGGAAAAGGGATACATGCTGTACTTTTTTTTCCCCCCCTAGCATTTACAGTATGCCAGAAATCGGGTCACTGCGATGCACAAGAAGGTCGGATTCAGACTGAAAGCAAGGATTAAGAAGTTCTCTGACTTGTGAGATTAAAGAGAATAGATAAGAGAAGGTTGAAATAAAATAAAGGCATTTTCAGAGAGATGATAGAATCTAGGGAGCTGTGTTTCGAGGTCTGGCTGGGGCTCTGGATGCACCATTACAGGACAGGACTGTGAAATGGTGATCAGAGAGATGATAACAAACAATAATGAGACTTGAGCAGACCTGAGAGGTCATCATCAGGGCAAACACTGAAGCACACAGGATCAGCTTTGATACTGGAAACAAGTGAACCTGGAATCAATGAGAGGGTGAAAATGTGCCTCATTCTAGTACAACCCAGTATTATCACAGATATGGCTAATTCTGATGATACTGATTTAATATATTGTGCATCATTTACAGTACTGTTGTATATTGTTTAGCCAGGCAGCTAAGCTGGAAACATTTACATTAGCTACTGTATGTTGCTAGCCACACTATATAGACAAAACTATTTGGCCAAGCCTGCATTGACATTGTATCTTATTCATGCCTATTCATTCTGTAGAGCATTTATAAGGTCAGGCACTGATTCCAATCTCCGTTCCAGGTCATCCCTAAGGTGCCTGATGGGGTTGAGGTCAGGTCTTAAGTTCTTCCACACCACGTCTTCATAGTCTATGCAGTCATGTTGGAATAGAAAAGGGCTTCCCCAAGCTGTTGCCACAAAGTTGAGAGCAGAACGTTGTCCAAGATGTCTTGGTATGCTGAAGCATTAAGATTAGGATTACCTTTCACTGAGGATACGGAGCCTGATTGAAATACCTGAATTCAATAATTAACAGGTTTGACCAAATACTTTTGTCCATATAGTGTATGTAATTTGATTATTTAGCTTCACCAGTAAACTGTCACAATAAGAAAACTGGAAATTGATACAATTGCAGTACAAATATTTTAATAAGAAAGACCAGGCAAATGATTCCAAATCAGTATTTGAAATCGTAACTGGGCATTGTACAAACAACAATCCTGGCATGACTTCTAATGTTGGATGCGCATTGTAATATAGTCGACATCGACCTTGTAGAAGACGCTGGACATGATTGTTTTTGAAAGTTAGAAGGATGACCTTACAAATACAACCTTGTAAATTGAAAGATTACAATTTATTTGGTGTCTTTTTGCTGATTAATATTCAGTAACTTGTCACATGTACTACATATCCCAGTTATGGATCCCACATGTACTACATATCCCAGTTAAGAAGCTGGGGTCAGAGCGCAGGGTCAGCCGGGATACAGCACCCACTGGAGCAGATAGGATTAATGGCCTTGCTCAAGGGCCTAACAGTGGCAGCTCCTGGGGCTTGAACCACCAACCTTCTAAGCAACAACCTGGCGCATTAACTGATTGGTACAACACTGCCTCATCTTAACATTCATTTGCACAATGTTCGACCACATCCTTGGTCTCTTGGATGTTTAGAATTTTGATCGTAGATTTGGACAGATAGAACAGCATCTCTTAGTGTTGCCACGCTACTGTACCTCTTTGTGCTTAATAATATTACCGTGAGGTGCATCTTAGCCCCCAGATTACTCCAATTACTGTAATACGGTGTTGCACAGCGTCCAAACTACAGCACGTCTGGTCACACAGAACAGATCTCACACGTTAAGTGGATTTTTTGTTTACCCTTTTGGCTGCTTTCCAAATTAATATTTCTGTAAATTATTGTTGCCCTGTGTTTTTTGTGGTGCTCATTGTTACAGTATGTTGTTACTGTATGTACTAACTAGCATCGACAGAAGCTCCCTGGTGGTCTAGCGGTAATTCACGCTGTGCTCTCTTTGTATTGACAAGCTTTCAAATCCCACTCAGATCGTAGGTTGGGTGCTAATATTGTTTTGAAGTTGTTTTAGCAACACTGTGTTAGGGGCATCTGCTTAGTGTTGTTCCAACGTCATGTAGTCAGTGCAGTTCTGATTTCTGTCATTTAATCAAAGTCATTCTAACCTTCAGAAAAAACAAAAAACTACGAATACTAGCATTGTCCCAATGTCTGTAACATTGCCAGATTAACATCACCATGACATTTTGACTCCTGCTGGGATATGTGGCGAAAGATATGTGTGTGTTCTCTCATTATGACTCTAAACATAAGAATAAAGAAACATGAGAACTTGAATACTTGGACTAATCAGGGGGAAAAAAACTCACAATAGGTGAAAGTAATGGTCACACACTAGGGAGACAACCAGTGACAAGACAAGGGACGAGACAAGACATGACTCCACATGGCATCAAAAAAAACAAACACTAGACAATGTGGAAAATGTTTGTTACGGAAATCTATGCGGACTGGGTAATACGTGGCATTAACTCTGGAGCACCGCACAACTGTTACTGTCTTAATAGTTCTAGTTAGCAAAAATTAGTTATGCTTTTTATAATAAATCGTTCATTGACTGAATTAATGCATCAATCTGAAATTATATGCGGTTTAAACTCCTTTCTCATTTGCTTCCTCTCTGATCTTGGTGCACAGCAGGTGCTGGTACCGACTTGCTTGGAATGAACGAGGAGATAAAGCCTGCCTTGTTAGCGTTGTTCCTTTGCTGTATGTATCAGAGAGTCAGAGCATGCGCTCCTTCTGTTCTTACACAATGGCTCCTTTTAGCTCTGGGCTTTGGATGACCCAAACACAGTGGAGAGTGTGTACGAATTTGGCTCAAGCGTGTAAAGCCCTTAGGCAGTTTCTCTCTTTCTGGCTAACCGAGACCCTTTTTACTCCAATGTTCCTTGTATCATAATATAGGATAGAACAATAGAGGATAAAAGCAAGCTTAAGAATTGTTTTGTGCTGCGTATGCAGGATGCTTGATACAGCACTGCATCACGTTCCCTCCGACCGTTCGGCATTGCTTGACTGGTCCCACTATCTCTCAGGGATCGAGGAAGACATGCATTAAGACTGTTTTCTGTCCTGGCTCCTACTGTAGGTGGTGGAATTAACTTCGTCTAGATGCAGCCGAGTCAATCTTTAACTTACTGGATACGAGCGTCTGCCAAACGACTAAATGTAAATGTTTACCTAAATGATACAGGGACACTAATAGACACTGTATGGCCAAAATTTTCTTTTTGATGATCACACTGTTCTGTACATATGGAACAATCCATGGGAAGATTTTCCACTACATCGTGAGGTTAGGGCTGAGTGCAGACAGTTCTTCCATTTGCTCATGGAGCTCGCTTTGTCATTCCGGAAACACATGTGGACGTCTTAGTGCCAGTGAAGGAAATTCTTTAAACTCCAGCAGACAAAGACATTATATATAATTGTCTGTTTCCAACAGTTTTGGGAAGAAGCACACATTGGTGTGATGGTTAATTGTCCAAATACTTTTGCCATATTATGTAGATAACTTTACATACATAAATTACAACCTTGTCACATGGACTAGTGTTTTGTGTGTTTGTGTTTTTTTTAACCATCAATATTTATAGATTTGCAATTGCCCCTACCTGTATGATTTATCTTTACTGCTGCACAGTGACAAATACGCATGTCGAAACAGTTTCTGGGAAATAAGAACTATTTTTAATGTCGACATGGAATCTAAGCTCCTTGGTTTGTTAACTTCATGCAAAATTGTCTGATTGAATTCTCTGGTGCGCCCCCTACTGGGTTCCTCCGGTAAAATGCGTAGTATGTAGGTAATAGTGATGGTCGTCTTTTAACCCGCGGGTCGGGTTGGGGCGGGTAAAGAAATTGTCGCTTTATTTGCGGGGCGGGTTGGGGCGGGTCATTAAAAACAACATTAAATAAAAAA
>JAQMYI010000038.1:29436119-29446327 GCA_030014275.1 Clariallabes melas
GGTTGTTTAGTTTTGAGAGTACACTCTTCATTGTCAATAAAGAAAAGCATGAATTAGAATAGGTACTTTCCTATTATGTTCCACTAATTTCCTCCCGTTCCTTGCGCCCCACCTGTCATGGCTGTATTCCCCACTAGTGGGGCGCGCCCCACACTTTGAGAACCACGGGTTTAACCACACAATGCCTTCTCCTAAAGATGCAGCAGTAAATCACAATGTTTGTGGAAATGTGATTTGTATTAACTTTGCCCTTGTATTTGCCACACACAATATGGACAAGATGTCCAGACATTAACATTAATTATAAATTATACAACAGCAGACTGGTGACAGGATCATCGGCACCCAAGGCTTACCCATGCCTGTGAGGACCAAAGGCCAGCCCGTCCAGTCTGAACCCATATAGTAGAACCGCCAATGCAATACAAATTGCTATAAAACAAAGTCAATGCTGGCCACAACAGAAAGTTATCCATAATCCAAAAATTCCATAATGCTTCAAGGTTCGCAATAACCCCAACCTGTGTGAACTATATTTACTGGTGCACGTTTGTAAACTAAGTTTGTTTATTTCATGCAAAACAGTCTGAATTCTCCAGTGTGCCCCCTACTGGAATCCTCTGACATCGTGAAAAATTAACAGCATTGCCAGGTGACCAAGTAAATGCATGCTTTAACAGCAAGTATATTTCTGCTCTTAGTTGCCGTAAAGCATTTGCTTGGTGAAAATGTTTTAAAGAAGGTCATATGTTCGTGAAGGACAATCCCTGCTTCAACCTTGAGAATCGATGGATAACTTCTCCAAGACGCCAAATTACAAAAGAGACGTGTCTGTCTGTGGGAACTGTACACACAATCATTCACCAACACCACTTGCACATTACAGGAACTCAGCTGGGACTCATTGCCACAACCCCGTACAGTTCTGACCTTGCTCCAAGCCATTTACACATGTTTGGGTCGTTAAAGGAGTTCCTGAGAGGCCAGGGTTTCAGTTGTGAAGCAGGAAGACCAACTTTTTTACCTTGATGGTCTCCATGCATAGTGCAACGCTGGGATAAGTGTATTAATGTAGCAGGGGATTAAGGGAGTTTTTACTCATAACAGTGTTCTGTTACTCTGCACAATTAAAAGTCCCGCTTTGACTTGAACGCACCTTATAGAAATTCAAGTTAAATAAGAATTCAAATGTACTCATGCTATCTGGGAAAAAGTGCAAACAAACCACTTTTTTCCTGCACACATTCTGCAGTAACAGAGAGATCACAGGCTCTGGTGTGTGTATTGTGTTTCTCTGTTACGATAAATGGGCTGAGACAGTTTGTTGTTTTAAACAAAAGCAAACGCTGGCATGAGTTCCAGTGTTCACGAATGACTGAACCTGAATCAGACCTCCCAGTGGCCGCCGTCAGCTGTGTCATTGCATCCAAAACAACATTCTACACAAGCTTAACATCCGCGCTATATAAACAGAGATTCTTCCATAATAACTTTTTCAGCCCTGTTTTTGGATCATTTAACCAAATCAGTATGTGATTCATAAGTAACTACAAGAAACAGAGTCAAACATTGTTTAAATATCAGGATAAAGGGGTGGTTTAAAGATGAGACATTTTTTAAAGGGATTAAAACACATGGGGGAGTGCAGTTACAGGAAAATAATCAATGTAATGGTGGTGTGATGCATTTTACCCATTTCACTTTAAGTTGCACGGACAAAAGAGTTGCGTCATTTTTACATGGGAAAAAAAACTCCCATGGGAAAAAAAGCACTTGCTAAAGTATTTATACCCCTTGAACTTTTCCACATATTGTCATGTTACAACCACAAATGGTCTAAATGTATTTTATTAGGATTTTATGTGATAGACCAACACAAAGTGGCACATAATTGTGAAATGAAAGGAAAATGATAAATGGTTCCTAATTTATTTATTTTATTTTTTTATAAATAAGAATCTGAAAAGTGTGGCATGGATTTGTATTCAGACCCCTTTATTCTGATACCCCGAACTAAAATCCAGTGGAACGAACTGCATTCAGAAGTCACCTAATTAGTAAATAGAGTCCACCTGTGTGTAATTTAACCTCAGTATAAATACAGCTGTTCTGTGAAGCCCTCAGAGGTTTGTTAGAGAACATTAGTGATCAAACAGCAGCATGAAGCCAGTTCCACGTGACTTGTCCAATAATATTATTATTGATAAATAAAATAATAAATAAATGTCTCCCCACAGAAAGCTTTACCATATCAATTATAATGACATTAGTTTAGTCTTTTGGCTCCTCCCATTGAGGGGTCAGCACAGCGGATCATCCAATCTGCACACAACTTGGCACAGGTTTTTTACACCGGATGCCCGTCCTGACCCAACCCTTCCATTTTATCCGGACTTGGGACCAGAACTGTATCCAGTGACTGGGGTTTGTGCATTGGGTGAGAATCGAACCTGGGCCTTCCACATGGCAGGACAGAAACCTCCTGAGCCACCAATGCCCTACTAATAACTACAGTATATTGCAATGACTTCATAAAATTTGTAAAGTGTCATCCAGAATATCATAAATAAAATAATTAATAAAATTAAAACAAAAATGTCCAAATATTCTTGGCATAAAATGACTAACTAATTTATGTGTGAAAAAAATCCAACATTGAGGTCGTGGTTGAAAAGACACCTTTTTTTTTTAGCTGACGGAAGTAGTTAGCTGAGTTAGTGAAATATTTCCCCACAGGTAATTTGCCCTGGAAACCTATTTACCAGAAAATGGCTTCTAAAATAACTTTCCAATTTTTTTTTTATGTGACATACAGTATTTAAATATTACTGAAATAATCACCCACTGTTTTACATTATAATGTACATTTTTTCATTTTAATAAGTAAACGAAATACGACTCGCTATTTATATTTTATTTTATTTTATTTTTAGGATAATCACAGCGTGTAATACAGTAATAATCAAGTTGCCATTTTGAAGAATACTGAAGACACCTTTCATGATACCACATAATACAAATCTTCCATTTGATTTTGTTCTCTTGATTTTAAATTACTGTTTAAAATTTAGCTAAGACACATTAACATGAACATACAGGAGTTCTTGCTATATTTAAATTCAAATCCTTTTATTATAATGCGCAGAAGGATGAAGAAAAGGTCCAAATGCACAATGACTCTTTGCACAAATATTTCACTTTGAGTTAAACACCTTAGACTCATCCTCTATAAGGCTAAATGTGTGTCTATATCCTTTTCTTTATAACTTGTACAGATATCTGTAAGAAACAGACACGGGACCAAGTTTTACAAAGATCTAGAAAGGAGAAATGTCCCTTACCTGGGCTACCTGCCCCTCCCTGTGCCTCCATCCAGTACACCAAGGGTCCGAAGCTGCTGTCTATAGCAGCCACATGTGTATGTGTGTGTGAACACCAGAGCAAACAAGAGGTGGTGGAAATGAGCATCAACTCCCACTGGATTATTACAGTGAAACACTCGTCTCTGTTTTCTCCACCTTCTGCACGCCTACTGGTTCTCTTCTCACTCTCTGCTACCAGCCATTCAGCACACAGAGAGAGAGAGAGAGAGAGAGAGAGAGAGAGAGAGAGAGAGAGAGAGAGGTTCAGAGTTAAAGCTGGATAAATCACAGTAGTTCATTGTGAAAGATGCTGTGAAAGATGCTGTCTCTGATGCAGAGAAATTTGGAAAGAAAGAGAATGACAAACACACAGATAGTAATATTCACATTGAACTTGCCACAAGGGCCGAAACATGATCTCAGTGACTTTAACCATGGCATGGTTGAATTGCTGACCTTCTGCCTCGTTAGGCTACTCAAATAACCACTCTTTACAACCAAACGCAAAGCATCTTACAATGCAAGTTTTGAGTTAGCTCTTTTTACAAGCTCTGTTTATTCACCGTATGTCCTCCCTCAGACGCCTTAAAACCTGGCAGCAGAATTCGCTATTGATGATCTGGCCTCTAGCGAAGTATTCTTGCTGCACAATGCTGCTAATGGCGAAAAAGACTATGGGCATGCACTCGGTCGATTTGTGGACCTGCCTCTCCTTTTTTGATCATGGAGATGACGGGTTCTTCCACGGTAAACAGACTGTTGCTTTGGACGAACTTGGCAGCAACACGGTGCATGTTCTAATCACATGTGAGGATTGCCTGGACTGTTCAGTATGGCATGCAGACAATGGCATCGATCATCATGTACAAGTTAGCGAATGGTTTTGACATTTCAGGTGGTTGAGCTTGTTGAAGGACTTGCTGATCTCTCATCATCTTACAGTGATGTTCTTCCGCTCTTGAAGTAGGTGTGCATCTCAAAACACCTCAAACGACTCGTTGCAGGATCACCGTAAACTTGCTGAATAATATCAAACGTCTAGGTAACTGAAACAGATTTACACCTGCCACACAGGTGTACAGCTCCTGAAGTACACAGGTCTCTTTTGGCACACTGACTTATGAAGGTTGGTGCTCTCTGTGACTGTGCGTGCAGCCTTGTGCTGCCATCTGTTGGCATGTTACAAAACTAGTCTCAAAACTTTTTGATACCACCTTGTATGACCAGAACAGAACAAAGCAATGCTTTTCTAATCTTTATTAGCTACAGTACTGTACATTTCATCATCACTGAATGAATGCAATGAAAACTCAATATCAATTAAATAAACAAACAAATTCATTGATTTCTCAATGATAAGTAAGCAAATACATATTTTGTAAAGATTCATATTAATTTATGTCCACTTTTCTAATTAAAATTTATTACATTTTATTTCTATAGTGCTTATAATGGATGTATCAATGCATGAATGTACAGTAGCTCCTCTACATTCCCTACTACTGTACATTTATATAAAAATATTGAGTTTTTTTTATTACATTTACATCACAAATGTGAAATAATTTGCAAAGTATGTACAACTCATTTTATTTTGTTAAAAAATATAAAGTTTCTGTTTAATTACCTCGACCAGCATTTCAATAAAAAGAAAAGGAACGAAACAGCGCCATCTAGTGCTCGGCGCTCCACATAAAGGCAATGCTGATTTCTCTTCTCGCGAGATTTCGAGCTCGCGTTGCCATGACGCCGTGTTGTTGTTGTATGCCGACTCTGAGCTACTCGGCTGTCCAGCTTCTTTATACACAGTGCATTATAAGGATATTTAGCTAATTAAAACAACATCATGGTAAGTATTAATGCACTTTGACCAAATGAAAGCATAAAAAGCATTAAATGCTTTGTTTTTCTATAGCTAACGTTTTAGATTTCGATAACCAGCTAATAAATTAGCTACTTCTAGTTAGCGAAACAGTATTAAACTCGAGTCTTTTATTTATAAAAGTATGTGCAAAGGTTGTCTATGGAGTGAAGGTTAATGTAATATAACTTATTAATGTTTTAGCCTCCGAAAAAGAAAGGCACGAAGTCTCCGAAGGTAAAGCGCGGGACTGTGGTTGATGGACTTTCCACAGAGGACATGTCCAAGGAGCAGGTAAAGTTTAGTAAATGTGCAGATGTTTTCATGGATGTAAAGATGGGTGGATGTATGGATGGATAGATGGAAGTGTCGATAGCTGGTTGGATAGCTGGTTGGATGGATGGATAGAAGGGTGGATGGATGGATGGAAGGGTGGATACCTGAATGGATGAATGGATGGAAGGGTCGATAGCTAAATGGATGGATGGATGGAAGGGTGGATAGCTGGATGGATGGATGGATGGATGGATAGATAGCTGGCTGGATGGATGGATGGATGCATAGCTGGATGGATGCATAGCTGGATGGATGCATAGCTGGATGGATAGCTGAATGGATGGATGGATAGCTGGATGGATGGATGGATAGCTGGATGGATGGATGGATAGCTGGCTGGATGGATGGATTGATAGCTGGATGGATGGATGGATTGATAGCTGGATGGATTGATAGCTGGCTGGCTGGATGGATGGAAAGCTGAATGGATGGATGTATGTATGAATGGATGGATAGCTGGATGAGTGGATGGATGGATAGCTGAATGGATGGATGGATAGCTGAATGGATGGATGGATAGCTGAATGGATGGATGGAAAGCTGAATGGATGGATGGAAAGCTGAATGGATGGATGGAAAGCTGAATGGATGGATGTATGTATGTATGGATGGATAGCTGGATGGATGGATGGATGGATAGCTGAATGGATGGATGGATGGATAGCTGAATGGATGGATGGATGGATAGCTGAATGGATGGATGGATGGATAGCTGGATGGATGGATGGATAGCTAGATGAATGAATGGATGAATGGATGGATGGATGGATGAATGGATGAACAGACGAACAGACAGACATATGTGAACACACAAGGTGTCCTACACAGCATTATTTAAATTGTTCCCAAATGCATTATAGCTTGTTAATATAGAGAGTGGTTGTTCAGTCTTCCTCAGAGTACTGTCTTCTCTCTCTTTTTATTATATAAAAATCATAGTAAATTTGCCTAATTGTAACTTAAACTTGAACAGGATATAAGGTACATTTCTATTTAAAACATTTCTGTAGCTTGTTAAATACAATTGCAGTTCCACTTTGAGACCTAGAAAATATAGCGAGGGATGTGATTATTTTTTATTGCACTGTAGACAAGCATTAACCTAAGCACATTTTTTTTGGTAATGGATTTCCTGGTTTATGGAGTTTATTCATAGTATTTCATCGCTATTGTTGATTCTTTATCAGCTGGAAGAACACATTATCCGGCTGCGTGAGGAGCTGGACCGGGAGAGAGAAGAGCGTAATTACTTTCAGCTCGAAAGAGATAAAATACACACCTTCTGGGAGATCACCAAACGACAACTGGAGGAGAAAAAAGCTGATTTAAGGAACAGAGACAGAGAAATGGAAGAAGCTGAGGAGAGCCATCAAACTGAAATCAGGGTATACTTAATAATTAATTGTGTTATTCAGTTCCTCAGAAGTTATGTAAAAGGATATGTCTATCAGGATGTATTTTGTCATTAGGTGTACAAGCAGAAGGTGAAACACCTCCTGTATGAACAGCAAAATAGCATTACCGAGCTTAAGACAGAGGGAGTGGTTGCCACCAAACTCCTGGAGAAGGAGCAGGCAGAGGTGGAAGGTGAGCTGCAGCGAGACAAGCGCAACCTAAAAGTAGATCTGAAAGAACAGGAACTCTCAACCGAGAACTACGTCAAGAACCTAAAACTGGTGAGTGCAAGCTGAGATTTGCTCTCTGACACATGATGGTTAAACAGTAACACAAATGAACATACAGTTGTGGTCAGAATGGTTTTAAAAATTTTCAGGTTAACCTGCTTTATCCAATCCACAACCAGTGTTTAAGTGTGTGTGAGGTTATTGTTTTGATGGAAGACTCCATTTTGTCCAGGTTTGAATCTGATGATTTGAGGTTCTGTGAAATAATTATGAATTAGACTTCCTCCACCTTCATTATTATCCACTGTGTGCAGCGCACCAGTTCCCTGGCCCCAAAGCATGATGCTACCACCACCATGTTTAACAGTCAGTACAATGTCTTTGGAGTTGAATACGTCACTGTCAACCTTCATACCACTGGTCAAAAATTTTCTCCCGAAGGCTTTTTCTTTCTTTCGTTGAGACTAAAGATGTGGATTTTAGAGTGTTTTTCTTGGACGGCAGCCTTTTGGTCCATAGTGATGTAAAACTCTTGACTGTAGACAGTGACACTATTGTTCCAGCAGCTTTGAGTTCATGCCAGGCCTGTGCCTTGTTGGTTCCTGAGTTGTTCCTGATCATGTGAACAGATTTCCTCTCAGCTGAGTGGGACAGTTTGGGGTCTTCTTCCAATCCTTGGAAAAGTGGCTTCATCTTCCAATAATGTACTTGCATGCGATTGTTAGACCTGAATCTGGAGCTGTTTAGAAATGGCTTCAAGAGACATTCTGACTTGAGTAAATCTACCATCCACAATCTCTGATCTGCACTGGGCAACTTGGATTTTGTACTGTCTTGGTTGATCCAACAAGTGATGTCAAACTCTTTTTATGTTGCACAGAGAAGCCACAAGCTGGAGTTAATTAGTTATGAATTAATAGCATAGATTATTTTTGTTAAATGAAAAGCTTTAGATGTATGGCTCTTCAAGTCCAGCTTCTGCTTCTACCTGAGTGGAGTTGAACCATAAGTCCAAGAGGTGGTGTCAGACCTGATCCAGCTCATTGCATTAATATAAAGATAAACCACATGACTGTCAGATTATTCATTATGACTGTCGTGTTAACAGGCACTCGTTTTTTTCCCACAGAGTCACGATAAGGAGATCACCAAGCTGAGAAGTGAATTTGAGGACAAAGTTCGAGGTGCTGTATAAAACTGTATTGATTGTTTTTGACTGTAACTGTACAGTGAACATTAGAGCACAACTCAACCTGCTGATGTTTATCTACAGAAATCGAGGCTACTTATGAGAAGAAGATGCAAAAACAGCGAGATGAGCAAGACCTCAGGCGCAAGACTGAAATCCACGAGATTGAGCAAAGGAAGAGCTTCCACATTAACACGCTGATAAAGAACCACGAGAAAGCGTTCAGCGACATTAAGAACTATTACAGTGACATCACTCTTGGGAGCTTCAACCAAATCAACTCGCTTAAGGTACGCTGAGGAGACCCATCATCTCCTGCTGGTTAGAATTACATCAGATGTTGTATGCCTAGAAGCTATCCAGAATTGCTTAAGCAGTATATCTCTTCTTTGTAGAAATACCACAAGAGTGCGTTTGGTAGTTTGGTAATTAAAAAACTTCTTTTGTATTGTTGACCACAAATAGGTTTAAGCATAATCTCCATTTAGTTTGAAGCAAGTGTTCCAGCCCTTAACGACTACCATTTTCTTCTAAAAGCAAATTCTCCTGGTTGCTTATTTTTTGTTGTAGTTTTTAATGTGACTCATTTTCAGACATCCATTTAATTCAGTTAAATTTCTGTCTGTTCTGTTTTATGTGCTACATTTTGTCTTTTTGTTCACTGTTATTATTGAGGGATTTTCATACACATGGCTACTTCAAGTGCTGTAGAACCAGTTGGTAAATTTAAATCCTAAAAGCTTATCTAATCTAAAATAATGCATGAAGTGAAACTTGGTCTCCAACATGCACAGATCAGCCATGGGACCACTTCACTGAAGTGAGGTGAGTAACGTTATCTTGAATGTTGAACAGTTCATTCTCAAAGTTGATGTGTTGGAAGCAGGACAAATGGGCAAGCATATGGACTTGAGTGACTTTAACAAGAACCAAATTGTGATCTCCAAAACCGCTGATTTTTGTCGGTGTTCCTAGTATGCAGATTTTAGATCCTAATCTAACAAAAATAAGTGGTGGCCATGAGCATCCAAGGTGCACTGATGCATGTTGGGAAGCCAGTCTAGTCTGATCCCATATAAGAGCTACAGTAGCACAACTGCAGAAGAACTTCCTGCTGGCTCTTATAGAAAGGTGTCGGATCTACAGTAACAGTGCATCACAGCTTGCTGCATATGGGGCTGAGAAGTCACAGACCAGAGTTCAAGTGCTGAATTATTTTCACTGCAGAAGGATCAAGCAGGATCTGCCAGATACCACACCACAACGTCTGAGGTCTTTTCGAGTCCATGCCTCTGGAGGTTCAAGCAGTTTTGGCAGCACAAATTGGTCTTCAACAATATTAGTCCACTGGTTTTAATATTACACTGTAGCTGATTTCAGTGTCATGTCTCCTGCATAGCTTTATAACTGTTTGTTCTTTTTCTGGGTGTGTATGTGCAGGAGCAAGTAGTTGAAATGAAGAAGAAGGAGGAGAGGATTGAGAAGGAAATGGCCGAGATCCGGCAGGAGAACAAGCGTTTGACTGAGCCACTGCAGAAAGCCACGCAGGAAGTGTCGGAGCTACAGAAACAGCTCGCCAACTACCAGAAGGACAAAGCCTTACTGGCGGTACGTCTCTTTTTTTGTGTTGAAGTTACATCATCACTTTCATGGTTTAATTATCCTTCTATTATTGCAGACTACATTCACATTTAATAAGCTTCGCTAAAGCTCACCCTATCATCCGGAGATCGCTGGTTCGATTCCCGGGTGATGCTTTAACCTCTCACAGCCGGAGGTCTAGAGAGAGCTGATTGGCCGAGCTCTCTCAGAGGGGAGGGATGAGAGGTACTTAG
>JAQMYI010000038.1:29451472-29468988 GCA_030014275.1 Clariallabes melas
GTCATGCGGCCACGGTATTATTGAAAAAATTTGCTATTGCGGTACGACGGTATTTACAATATTGTTACATCCCTAGTGACCTGATGAGTCTAGATTCACTCTATTCCAGAGGTCATATCAGGGTAAGAAAGGGAAGTACATGAATTGGTGCACCCATCATGCATAGTGTCCACTGTACAAGCCTCTGGAGGCAGCGCTATGATCTGGGGTTGCTCAGGTCTAGACTCAGCAACATTATGTGGTAATAAAATGAAGTCAGCTGACGACCTGGAGCATAAACACCGATCAGCCATAACATTATGACCACTTGCCTTATATTGAGTAGGGCCCCCTTTTGCCACTCAACAGTGATGCACTGTGAATTCTGACATTTTTCTATTGTAACCAGCAGTAACCTTTTCCTCAGTTTGATCTACACTAGCACTTCTATTAGATCAGACTACACAGGCCAACATTCACTCCCCATGTGGATCAGTGAGCCTTGGCCACCCATAACCCTGCTGCCAGTACACCGGTTTTCCTTCCCTGGAAAGCATAAGGAGTTTAGCCACTGTGATATGGGTGATGTTGTAATGGCTAGACAACCGGGTCAGAGCAACTTCAAAACTGCCGCTCTTATGGGCTGTTCCCAGGCTACAGTGGTCAGGACCTACCGAAAGGGGCCCAAGAAAGCAATAATAGTAATCCTGAGGCAGGGTAATGGGCGGCCAAGGTATATTGATGTGCGTGGGGAGTGAAAGCTGGCCTGTGTATACCAATTCAATAGAAGAGCTATTGTAGCTCAAATTGCTGAAAAGGTTAATGCTGGTTCCCTTAATTGGCACTATGGTAGAAATAGGCCTACTATAGTGAAGAAAATCAGCAGTCTCCATACCTTGTGCAATAAGACATTTTGTTTTGACACAAGTAAATTCTTGTTTTATTGATTTATGAATGATTCACTAAAACAATGGAACAAGTTTGCCTTTTAACACTATTGTGCTTTAATTCACCACTTGTGTTGATCGTCCATTTTCCATCAGCTGGAAGAAAAGATAAAACAGATGCATGCTCAGATGGAACAGGAGGTCAAGGATCGCAATTACTTCCAGCTCGAAAAAGACAAGATCCAAAGCTTCTGCGAGATGACCAAACAGCAGCTAGAGGAGAAGAAAACAGATCTGAGAAATAGAGACAAGGACCTGGAAGCTGCTGCTGAGAGGCATCAAGCTGAAACCATGGTATCAGTCATTCTTCATTTACTCAGGAGACGTGTCAGAGGAAATGTCTTCTTATACACTCTGGTTTTTCGTGTGTGTCTTTAGATGTACGATCAGAAGTTGAGACACCTGCTGCAGGAACAGAAAACTGCAATTGGCGAGCTGAAGACAGAGAGAGTGGTGATCACCAAGGTGATGGAGGACGAACATACAGAGGTGGAAAGAAAGCTGCAGAGAGACAGACTCAAACTAAAAGCGAATATAAATGAACAGGAGCTCTCCTACCAGAACCTAATCAAGAACCTAAAGCTGGTGAGTGAAAGCTGAGGATGTTTATACTGTATGTGTGAAATCTGTTTTTCAGAATTTGTATGCAGATAACTGCATTCAGATAAACATTGCACCTTATATGTTAAGAATCCCTTATATGTTAAAAAACAAAACTTTAGTTTTTATCCGTGCTAAACATCCCATTATCACACACTGCAATTATACACGTATACACGGCTGCAATTATGGGAAGCCATTAGGGCTGAACTTGGTCATATACGGTAATTAATTGGTGTAAAAAATAATGTGTTAAAATCCCTAGATTAATCATATGTGTTGACGTGTTAATCTTGACAGCCCCAATTTTTAAATATCTACTTTCTCTAAACTAAGTCAGAATTTACTAGAAAATTACAAAATTATAAAATATTATAAAATTATAACAAGTATAGAGAAGCATGGCGCTTAATTTCTTTGTTTTCTTTCTACAAGTTAGAAATATGATGCAGTTATCTGTACTGCACTGCCAGATCATTCACCTTCACCATCGTGTTAATAGGCACTGGTTTGTTTCCACAGAACCACAATAAGGAGACCACCAAGCTGAGAACGAAATTTGAGGACAAGGTTCGAGGTACTCTATTCATGTGCTTTAATTAGACTATGTCTGTACATGGAGCACTAGAGCACAACTCACCCTTCTGATGTTTATCTACAGAAATCGAAGCTACTTATGAGAAGAAGATGCAAATACAGCGAGAGGAGCAAGACCTCAGGAGCAAGATTGAACTCCATGAGACTGAGCAAAAGAAGAACTTTCACATTAGCATGCTGATAAAGAACCACGAGAAGGAGTTCAGCGATTTTAAGAGCTATTACAGTGCGATCACTCACGGGAGCTTCAACCAAATCAACTCGCTTAAGGTACGCTGAGAGTTAAACACACGCTTTTTAAAAACTTTTCTTTTATGAAACTCCTCACCTTTTTGGATATCTGTATGAGCTCCGTGCAGGTCATTATAACGCTCTTTCTTCTATGGCTGTGTATGTACAGGACCAAAGAGCTGAAATGAAGATGAAGGAAGATGCGGCAGACAAAGAGATGGCCACGGTCCTGAAGGAGAACCAGCATTTGATTGAGACGCTGCAGGAAGTCACGCAGCAAGTGGCAGATCTGCAGAAAGAGCTCACTGACTTCCACAAGGACAAAGCTTTACTTAAGGTAAGGTTTTTTTATTTTTGCGTTGAAGTTGCATCATCGCTTTGATGGTAAAATGATCTTTCCATTATTGCAGATTGTATTTGCATTTAATAAGTGTATGACGTGAGGAATAACACCGTTGGCGGCGTACTGTTAGAGCAGAATAATGAATGTCAGGATGGAATGCTGAAGTTGAGTTACAGTCACCACCATGAAGACATGAAGATGATAGTTTTCCAATAACAGCATGTCCTGAACTCTTTTATTCCTTTTAGGCCACAACAACCTGCAATTATTTTTTTCCATTTATCAAAGATCTACATTTTCTACTCTTTCTACTAAATTCCTGTTAACAGTTACATGTAATATTGTGGATCATAAAGTACCACAAGTTAGCGTATTAACCCAAGTGCATTAATATAAACAGGTTACTTTCAGTGGGCGCTACTATCAGCTGCAGTACAAAAAAAATATACCAACAACTTCTGACCAATCAGAATTGAGAATTAAACAGCGCTGTGGTCTAAAAGTCATTGAGATAATGTAATATGTTGTGTGTTTGTGTGTTTAAGTATTAAACTGACCATCATTTTAAGGTGATTGTGTTTCTTTCCTTCATCAGGAAAAGAAAGCAGATCTGAAAGCGAGAGATGCAGAGCTGAAGGATCAGAAATTGGAGAATGAAGTTATGAAGCAGAGAATCATTATGGTAAGAGAAAAAACACCAAGTTATTTAAAGCTTTACTCTGTTTAAAATCTCCACTCTCTCATTTCTTGGTTGTCAGATGAAGCAGAAGCACGATGACCTGCACCAGAAGTTCAGCAAGGCCATCCAGGAGGTGCACCAGAAGAACAGCTTTAAGAAACTTCTTCTGGAGAGGAAATTGACCACTCTTACAGACACCGTGGAAAAGAAAGGGGCACAGAGTGATGCCTCCCTGAAATGGAAATGGTAATTTTCACAAGGGCTCAGTGGCAACTTGGCGGTGCTGGGGCTCAAACCTTCGACCTTCCGGTCAGGACCTCAGTAACCTACACCCTGAACCATTTGAGCCACCACTGCCTGGTATTGCTGGTTACTGAACCTGTTCTCTGATGAAGGAAACTCAACCTTGAGTTACGGGTACTGGGTGTGCCAATTTGTAAAAAGACTGTAATTAAAGGTTTTGATGGTTTGATTACCAAAGCAAATCTCTGTCTATACTCACATAGGACAAAGTGACCTACAATTATTTATTTATTGTGCCTGTGATTGCAATGTGGGGTTTCCGATCTGGCAATAAGCAGCATTTTATGTCCGGTTATTTCGCTATTTATTTATTGTAAATGAGTTAGGAAACTATATTAGGAAGCCTGGAGCTTTCCTGGAGGATTCCAGGCCTAAGTGCATTTCTACTAGATGAAAGTTTCTCAAAACCCACAAAGTTTAGGCACAATGTCAAAAAGAAAGGTACTACATACTGTAGATGATGAGTGAGTGAGTGAACAATCTTTCCTGATAAAACACGGCGAATTACAGATCTCTACCTCATCAATATGATCAATTCTTTCCCTTTGTATGCAATTTGATACATGTATTCTGCCCTCTTGTGGATCAGCATTGTATTGCATGCAGTGGATTGCTTTTAACAGCTGCATCCAACTTGTGCTCAACATTTTGGAAGGGAAATCTTAAAAGTTTTTTTTTATTTTTATTTTTTAAAGGTTACAGGAAAGAATTAATGTGTATTATTACTAATATTTTTTATATGAATCTTTACTGTATTAAAGCAACTTATAACTACTTATAGCTAAGTTGCATGCTTTATTTCTATAGCATGAGACCATGTGGGTTGGATGCTTGGGTTGGGACTGGGGAGAAAGTTAAGGTGGGCGGTCATTTTGAAAGCCAGGGGCATTCTCTTTTGTACCCTTTTCCAGTTGCTAGGGTGGATAGCGTACATTTTGCTGCCTCCATCATTTATTTACTGGTGGTGCAGTTCTGCATTTCATTCCTTCAGTCTAGAGGCAAATGCGGAAAAGTTGGTCCATACGTTTGTCGCCTCCAGGCTGGACTTCTGCATAGCACTCCTCATTGGGCCTTCAAAAGCGGCACTATATTCAAAAGTGTGCGGCTAGGATCCTACGAACATGCACATGATCCTACATATTAGCCCATCCTTAAATCTCTTCATTGGCTCCCTGTTTCATTCAGAATTGGATACAAGGTTGCCATTCTTACCCACCAGTGCATCTATGGCGATGCCCCTCCCTATCTCAAAGAACTTATTCCTTCACATACATCTACACACAACCTCCGCTCTGTCTCAGTACATCTTCTGAATCCTCCGAAGACAGAGCTTCATACTATGGGAAATCTGGCTTTATGCTCAGCGGCACCTAGACAATGGAATGCTCTTGCAGAGTATCTGAGGATGCTACAAAGTGTTGATGATTTTAAATCTGGTCTTAAAACTTATATTTTTTAAGTTGAAATAATGTATAGCTCTTTGAGATTTGCTTTAAATATAAAGTGCATTATAAATAAAATGTATTATTTAATACCTCAGGAATTTGTCTAGAGAGTAGCGCCAGGCACTTTTGAGGCCATCAGCCAGTCTGCCTGAACCCAGCTCCTGGTTTTGTGGAGGACCGTGCCGTACTATTAACTGGGGGTCACCACTGGCCAGTAGGCCCCTTGGTGGAATCCAGCAGCCATGCTGGTTGTATAAAGGCTGCATGAAGGCCTTGTCTCCCATTTTACAGGATGTAAGGTCTCCGCACTGCAAATGTCTGCAGCACAGGTTTGGAGAGCTTGTGGCTTGTATGTTTTGACGGGTCATAGCTGTTTTGGTACCACAAGGAAAACTGACACAATATTACACATGGTTTTAATGATCAGTGTGTACATATAGATTAGGATGAATGCTGATCAGTGTATACTGTACATATTAGAATGCATGTCCTGGAACTTTGACTGTTTTAATTATTTTTTAATTTTTTTTATCTTACAAAAGTGTTGCTGAGTGGTGTTTTTTCATTTATAAAAGAAGGAACTGTAAATTAAGTCCCAATAAATATTTTGGGAAATGAAAGCATTTTTGTATTAAATGTATTTAATTATAACTTTATTAGGAACAATACACAAAGGGGTTGAACACATGTTTAGTAACAATATTTTACAGACATCCACCATGGCTACTGGCCTGAACTGATGGTTGCCACAGGGCGACTAATTTATAATTTTGACCAAAATATTAATTACAAAATGGTAATAGGAATAAGAGGTGGGAAGCTAGAAGGTTAATTTTTAACCTTATTTAGTTATAATGTTGAATTCATAGATCTTCATATTTTTTTTTTTATATAAGAGCAGCTTTATTACTTTATATACAGTACATGTATTGTAAAGAAGAAAGTAAATAAGGTTTTAGATCTCTTAAAGCTACTATAGAGATGAATTTGCTTTTTAGTGTGTTCTATTTGTAAATAAAAAAATTCTAAGTAAGAGTAGTTATTTATAAGATAATTAGGTTTACTTTCAGGTAGTGACATTAAAAATAACATTATTTTAAATGAAATGTGGAAGGGAAGGTACTGTAGTAGTTAAACATTCATGCATGTTGTTCCAGAAGGTTGATAAGAAGTTAGAATAAGACTGCAGTTAAATGCTCAGTTGTTTCTATTTTGGATTTTTCACGGGGCTCTTTATTGTGAGTGTCTACATTTAAAATACCCAACTTAATGAGAATGTGAACGGCTCCTAAAGAGGTTTTTTATACTTCTAAACTTGCACAGAAATATAGCTTCTTGAGTAAAATCAGACAGTAACCATTAGTGCGATTGAATTGAATGGACCTGGTGGACACGATGGCAACATTCATTCATGTCCTATACCACTTATCCTGTACAGGGCCATTAGAAACTTGGAGTCTACACCAGAGCCTTCAGGCATGGTACACACACACACACTATGGACAATTTGGGAGTGCCAGTTAACCTAACCTGCATGTCTTTGGACTGTCGGAGGAAACCCACCGAGCACCATGCAAACTCCATGTACACAGACCCTGAGGCTGGAATCGAACCCTTGGTACTGGAGGTGTGAGGCGACAGTGCCAACCACTACGCCACTGTGCCATCTGAAGTTTAATCACATGTAGTTTTATGTTTTGATAAAATCTAGATTTCGAATTTTATAATTCATAACAGTAGTAGTAGTAGTAGTAGTAGTAGAGGATGAGGAGTTTATTTATTTATTTATTTATTATCTAAAAATATATTTATTTGGTCTCATACGTTTCTCCTTGATTACAAAATGTAGACTTTATTTAATTTCAGAATTTCTACCCCCATGAGCAGCCAATATTTAATCCCCCAAAATTAATAAATCTCCGTTGAAAATAAAAATAAAAACCAGATTTGACCTTCACAGGACACCGTAGCTAACCCGGAAGTGTGCTTTATGACGCCAGGCCGCAGCTGTTGTTGTCAGTGTGCGGTTTTGGTTATGATCCAGTGCGTGCTGCGTTCACTGTCACCGCAATTTAAAGCGATTCAAACTCCATAAATGATGGAATCCGCTGTAATTATTCCTAAAAGTATGTGATTTTCTGTGCTTGATTTTATTGGCGAATCCTCGGCATATGAGTGTTTTAATATATGTCTTGTCTGTTAAGATGCGACTAAATTGGACATTCGCCATAAAGTTTGGGATTACATGGAGAGTGCGGAGCTGGCGAGTTTCCCCCGACCTGTGCACCACAGAATCCCAAACTTCAAGGTAAATAAGGAGATTTCTGCTGTTTTGCTGTTTTTGTTCTAATGTAGATAATTAAAGGTATCTGTGTGTATGTCTACTGAAAATAAAATTCACTATTCTTTGGGAGCAAGAATGAATATTAACAATGTATCATTTAGTTACATTGTTAATATTCCTCTGAAACTGGAGACTCCTTCCAATAATGCTAGATCTAATAATAGATAAATTGCTACAACTGACAGAAAAATTCACCTTATCGTTGTGTTTTTTTTATTTGATTTCTGCTGGAATTATAACTTGGAATGAGTTTGTTTATACCCTGATCAGCCATAACATTATGACCACCTGAGTAGGTCCCCTTTTGCCACCATAACAGTGATGCACTGTGTGTTGTTCGGACACATTTCCATCATAACCAGCATTAAGCTTTTCATCGATTTCACCTTCACTAGCACTTCTATTCGATCAGACTATACAGGTCAGCCTACGCTCCCAACATACATGACTGAGCCGTGGCCACCCATGACCCTGTCACTGGTTCTCTGGTTTTCTTTACCTGGGATCACTTTTAGTGTGTCCTGACCACCGCAACCTGGGAACATCTCACAAGAGCTGCAGTATTGGAGTTGCTCTGACCAAGTTCTTTAGCTGTCACAATTTGTCCCGTCTCACAGTAGCTACATTTTCAATATCTCATTACAATGGCGGCTGGAAGTGGGTGGGATATATTAGGCAGCAAGTGAACCATTTTTCCTAAAGTTGATTGATCCACATTGGGAGTGAAGGCTGGCGCATGTAGTCTGATCTAATAAAACAGCTACTGTAGCTCAATTTGGAGAAAAGGTTAATGCTGGTCGTCACGATTATGTTGGCAAAGGGGGCGACCTACACAATATTAGGCAGGTGGTCATAATGTTATGACTGGTCAGTATTTAAAAATCATGGAGGTCCTGGATATCATGGAAGTTTTTGGTGGTAAAATCAAACTAAACTTTTAAAAAAAATTTATTTTGTTGATCCTGAAATCAGAGAGTCAGACTTGTCTAGGTCACATGACTGAAGAACTGGTTAATTGCTAAATATCACTGCTGATGATTATTACGCTGTTAAACACGACAGGATTTTGCTTTGGTTATTTATGTAAGTATGATGTGTTTTAAAGTCAAACGGGGACTTTTGCTTGTGCAGAATAACAGAGCACCGTTATGAGAGAAAAACTCCCTTTATTTCTCTGTGTTTCACTCCTGCTTTGATACCATCAAGGTATCTAATTAAAGGAGTTCCTGGGAGGCCAGCGTTTCATACATGGAGCTGACCGTCCGATCATGGCTTCGGTGTACTGAGAAAACTTTCTACCTTGATGGTATCCAAGCACTGGTGAAACACTGGGATAAGTGCATTAGTGTATCAGGAGTTTATACTGTCATAACAGTGTTCTGTTATTCTGCGTAATTAAAAGTCCCAGTTTGACTTGGACACACATCATAAATGGCTGTTGTCATGGCTGTTGGACTCCCATTGCCTTGTTCTGCCGTGTGTGTGTGTGTTTGTGTGTGTGTGATAGACCGCAGCAGCAGCTTGTGACAGGCTTCCTGTCCTGCAGGAGTTCCAGTCCAGCAGCTTTGTCAAAGTGAACCCTGATAAACCACAGGAGCGGTCTCGCTTTCACACTCTGCGTGTAAGTGAATTGTCTCTTGATTTATTTTTTCCCCCTGTCTCTTCAGGGAGCTCGGGGGGCGTGCGGGAAGCTGATGGACTTTGAGTTCTTCAGCAAATGCAGTGAGGTCAAAGTGGATCCTGATAAACCCCTGGAAGGGGCTCGATTAGCAGCACTGCAGGTGAATTTATAAGTAATAGTGTTGTGTTCCTGTACATTATGTAAGCAATAAAACACACAAGGGTGTGGAGGTGGAGGAAAACAATCAGTGATTGAGTAGTTTGATGCCAATGTGTCACAGCTATTTTTTTAGAAAAACCTCACCCCCATATTTTGATTCCAGGCCGGAAAAACTCTGCTGGTCCCGACGCCTCGGCTGCGAACAGGACTGTTTAACCGCATCGTTCCTCCACAACGAGCCACCAAGGAGGATCTGCGAGTCTGCTCTACATCCCAGGTAACTTGCAAACACACACACACACACACACACACACACACACACACACACACACACACACACACAAACAGAGTATGCATGTCACGTATCTTTTTTTTTAATTTATTTATTTATTTTATAAGTTAAAATGGCGTTCGGCTGTTTTTTTTTTTTTTCGTTTCAGGGTGTGAAGGAGTTCAGTGTCCCAGTGGGTTTGAACTCAAGAGTTCACGTGGACCTGGTAGTGGTCGGATCTGTGGCTGTATCTGAGAAAGGTAAACTACTGTCTAGTTCATTATCTCATCTGTTTCTTTTCTACTTTTTTTTAATTCTTGTTATTTTTCTATTCTCAGGTTACAGAATTGGGAAAGGCGAAGGATTTGCAGACATGGAATATGCCATGATGGTCTCAATGGGAGCCGTGAATGAATCCACAGTGGTTGTGACTATTGTTCATGACTGCCAGGTCAGAGCCCATAAATAACTTCTATTATCACAGCAGTGTTGAGTTCTTGATTCTGATTGGTCCGAAGAATAATATTCTGTAAAAGAGTAACAGTAGTTCTGGCTTTAAGGCAGATCTCAGGTTTATAGGAACCACTTAGAAACACAGCGATGTGTATGCAGCAGTTGCTGATGATCAATAAGGAGATACTTATTTAACAATTACGGAAGGAGTCTCCAGTGCCAGCGGTTTGTAAAAGCTGTAAGAAAGTGTTTTCTAACAGCTTCAGGACAGAGACATTTATGAGCCTGACAAGCTGCATTTTTTTTTGTCTATCAGTCTACCCTAACCCTAGTTGCCGTTAAGAATTCAAGCGGTTAAAAATTAATTAACCAACAATGTTGGTTTTGCATCATATTTCTTAACACAGTTTCGGTTTATTGCTTGTACTCCACCAGAGGGCGCACTTTCAGTTCAGGTGGTGTGATATAGCAGACACCGTATTTTAGCTATAAGGGGACAGAGAGACGAGCAGTATTTTTGACAGCCTTATTGTTTGTATTTTATTCTGTTTGTTTAAATAAAACGTATACAGAGAAAAATATGTCTTGTTACTATTAATAATAAATGATTAATCAGTTATTGATTGCTAACATGTCCAACTATTGCTTAAGAAGAATGTGCAACTCTATTTACTATGAAAGAGTAAAATGCACGACGTGTCATTTATTAATCAGGTCAGCTTCGGCTTGGAGGGTATGTCTCCAGGTGAGCGCTCATGTTCATACAAACATATTACAAGGACTTCCTCCCTCGCTGTGCCAGTCCCTGACAGGAAGCATATAAACACCTCAAAGTACTAAATATGCTTTATGAATGCGGTGTACCTATAGTGTGTCATGTAACCAACAGGTTGTGGACATTCCAGAAGGACTGACCGAGAGTCACGACATCACCGTGGACTACATCCTCACGCCGAGCAGGATCATCAAGACTGAGTGTAAGATCCCCAAACCTCAGGGCATCATCTGGTCAAAGGTAAATTTTAACCCACAGACCACTTACTTTACTTTTTTTTTGTAATATATTAATGATTGCATGTAATTAAATGAAATACAGTGAAACCTCGGATTGCGAGTAACGTGGTTTGCGAGTGTTCCGCACGACGAGCAAAGATTTTAAATAAATTTTAATAAATTTTGAAATCTTGGTTTACGAGCACTGAGTATAATGTATCACGAATGCGCTTCTTGTTTTGATGCTGAGCGTCAACTGAGCCAACGGTTTTTCTCTCTCGTTCTGCGGAATTGTGGGTAATCGACTCCCCTGCTGGGTCTTAGTGCTCGTCTCTTACTGGTATAATCAACATCCGTGCACGCGTGTACTATTTACTAAAACACTGTGTGTGTGTGTGTAAAACATATTTTATTTTGTGTCTGTATGCGTGTGTACAGTGCGCGTGTACTGTTTATTATAACGCGCGTGTGTAAAGCAAAAGAAAGTCTCATTAGAGAGGTTCAAGATCCCTTTTCTTTCTCTCCCTGGGTCAGCATGCCGTTATGTATGTGCGTTCGTCATTTGACACCGTGCCCCTTCACACACACCGTCCTCCTCTCGCCTTCACACACACCCCTCCTTCTCGTGCCTTCACACACACACGCACACATTCTCTGCTCTACACAGAAACTCTGCTCTGTCGGTGATTCTTTTCAAAGGTAAAGTGCAGGTTAATTTGTTTTATTTTTACTTAATATTTTGTATTCATTATTTTTATGTATTTATTCTTTTGGGCTGTGGAACGAATAATTTGAGTTTCCAACATCTCTTATGAGGAAATACTTTTTGATTTACGAGTGTTTTGAAATACGAGCCCGAATTGTGCTCGTAATCCAAGGTTCCACTGTACCTCATAAACCAGGACAAAAAGGGTGGAGGCATTGACTGCTTCAATCAGTTTATTTATTTAAAAAAAAAATTTAACTTCACTAGTTCTGATACTACTGTTCTTACTACAAATATTCGTTGACAAATGTGTAAGTGGCTGTGTTTAAAACCTGTTTAAAAAAACACTAATTCCGGCAAATGTTTTGGTGTTTTTTTTATTTTATTTATTTATTTATTTATTTTTTACTGCTGGTCCATTTGGGGATTTTTTGCCTTACAAATCTGGCAACCCCAGTCACTTGAGCTGTGTATTATAAGTAGACTGTAGATCCAGTTCAAATAGATTTCTGAGGAATTTTTGTTTTTCTTTGTTTCGAGTCAACAGCACTAATGTTTATTGTCTAATTTGTCTCAAGCAGCTTTATTTCTTACAGGTTTTGAAGTATTAAAAACCACTAAAATATTTACATCAATAAAAGAAGAGGTTTTGTCTGTACATTGGGCAGAACTCGCTTCTTCATTAATATCTTTACATTTCATACATTGGGGGGCCTGAAACCAGACTCAGAAAATTCTGTCTGTCTGTCCAGAATTTGTCACAGCATCGTGCAAAATTGGCTGGACAGAAATTAGTTAAACTTTTGCACTACTTAGATCTCTATCTGAAGTTTAACCTGCACCATAAGTGAAATTAAAATGTTGAGCGAATGTTAAAGCGATGTTATGAACAGTTATTTGCCAAATTTAATAATCTACTTTAAAATAATATACTAATAAGCTACATGCTCAGTGTAAACAAACACCTGCTCCAATTAGAAAAGGTAAACTGAATATTTTTACTGGGATTATTTCATATTTTCACTTTCGCTGAAATAACAGCGCTGAAGTGGTATAAGTGAATTTTAACGCACTGGAGTCGTTTTAAGACAAAACTTGGTTTTTCCATTTCTCATCAGTGATTCACCCTCCGATTACCGAACAGGGAGTGTATTTGGCTGACGACGAAAGAAACTTACAACATTTGATTTCTTTGTATTAATAAGTTCGACAGAGAGTTCTGCCGTACAGAAGGACAGACAGACATGTACATGGGCTTCAATCTGAAATACTGTAATAGGTTATATAGATTATTTTGTTTTGATCAAATCATGCAGCAGTAAAAAAGATGAAAGCATGGAAGAGGAGATTCTTTTGCAAAACAAGTATTTACAGAAGATGCAAGCGGGTTGTGTATTCTTCAAAATCAGTGGGATATTTGTAAGAAATCTGTCAATTTTAGACCATTAAATGTTTGCAAATTACATATGTATCGATTTTTTTATTTTTAATTTTTTTTCCTTTTCTTTCAATCCTAACAAAAGTTTTCAGTCATAACAATTCGGTACAATAGAGCAAAATTCAGTCCATGTCTGCCCTCAACTATAAGACAACTATATGAGATAAATGTCATATAGTTGTTTTGTAACATGTTTACAGAAATTTAATTATTTGTTACATTGAGTAAAAACTGTTATGGATCTTATTCCTTATCTTATGTTTTAATTCCCTTCACACTGTTTTCTTAATTGTTCTGAGTTGTTCTGTATTCATTTTGTCCTTGTTACAAAAAATTTATTTTCGCTTCAGAATCATGCTTTTTGACACACTGTGGTTGAAAAATTCCTTGAACTTGGTATAAATATTCTTGAATTACATGTTTACCCACCTTTCACATTTACTTTATAACCACCTTCACACTGTTTATCCTTTTTATGGTGCATTTTTATAGATCAGTTGTGAAACGGATTCTTTTTCCTCCATACAGAAACCTTCGTGTTGGGGTGTGCAAACTTATGCACTGTACGTACGCCCAAGAAGTAATCCGGCATCTCCATAACAATGTCTCTAAATTATTGTTTTTGCAACAAACAAATGCTGAAAGCCTAGCTTGTTTTTCCTCTGTTTTTGGGGCAACCGAGTCAAACATATTTGTCTGTACATCCTTATAAGGCAGGTTTGCTTATGTTGTGCGGGTTGGTGACCATGTTTGTTATCCGTAGTGGCTCTGAGTCACATCCAGAGTGCTGTGAAGGCCAAGTCTGATCTTCTGAAGATTTGTGGTTCTGGCTCTCCTAAGGGATTTTTTTTTTCCTACAATGAAACGGAGCATCACTTGTCATGTCAATATGATGAGAATACATGTGTTGAAGATTTCCTAAATATGAGAGTCTCCTAAAATTTACTTTTCTACCTTCAACCTCTTATTAATACCGTTTATCTGCTACCAACGTAGAAAAATGTTTCTAATCTAGGTTGGTATTAAATTACTTAGCACGCTGCTATCCTTTATTTTGGGTTAAAGCCAATATAAAGATTCAGGAAATCTGAAGCCAATGAGGAGATGAAGTAGATCTGCCCTGTTAGCTGTTTGTATGGACGTCATTTGACTCATTGGTGATGAATTTATTTATTTATTTATTTAAATTAAATGTATTTCTTTATGTTATTAAAGTGTGCTTATAATTAAACATTTGCTTGTACGGTGACTCAGTGTTACTTCAAGCAGCAGAAAGGTTGCACTTATTCGGTGTGCTTATACAATTGCAAGCTTGCAGTTTTCACATATGAATTATAGAATGTAGAGTGATCCTGAGTCCCGAAGCAGCATCAAAAAAATATATAAAGTCTGAGCAACTAAATTACATTAAAAAAAACAACTGAATAAAAGTATTAATCTTGTATTCCATGTAAGTGATTTGCATTTGTAAAATATGGATTAATCCGGTGGAAGGATCTCTGGTGAACCTTATAGCGTTTAGTGCATTTTATCTTTACGGCCTCAAATTTAAGACATTTTTTTTTTGCACACAAAGAACCCTTGATTACCAATTAACCCTTTAAAGAACCCCTGAGAACCCTTTACTATGTAAATCTAGGCTAAAATTAAGGAGGACATATAAATATAAGATATCTCATCATAAAACAAATAAGGTCTGTAAAAGACTTAAAATCAGGTTTGCTGATTCTGTTTTACATTTACTAAAATACTGCTTAGCATTTTCTCCACCAATTGTCCCAATACATCTTTTTGAGGTTTCCTCTCATCAGTTGTTCTTTTCATGTCTGCAGCTAGATGCTGAAATGCTGGAGAAAATTCCCATCCTGAAAAAACTGCGAGCTTTGGAACAGAATGCTGGAAAGGACGTCACCTTGAAAACTGGAAGTGTTAAGACAAGGCAGGAGCATAAACCTCAACCCAAGCCCAGTCCTGATCCAAAACATAACCTGAGACTTGATCCTAAAATCCCATGTCAAGATCATACACATGCTCATATCAGCTCGGGTCAAGAAACTGACGTAACGACTGAATGCTCTCAGCCTCCTGTAAACACACTTTATTTAGGCGGCCTCCCGGCTGGACTGCGCGTTAGCGTGCTGAAGGTTTTCCTGAGAGATCGGGATGCTGTACCCGTTAGGCTGACCTGGCAGGGGGCTCAGCACAGGGCTTTCCTCGAGTACGCTGACGAGCACGCCTCAAATCAGGCCTTGGATGCTCTGCAGGGTCTCAGCATTAACGGCCACACGCCGCATGTAGAGCGAGCAAAAAGCCGAAAGAGCTTCCATAAACCTGGTGCTGTTAAAGACTCGGCACAAACAAATCAAAAGGAACGTCTCAGACTGCAACATTTACCGCAAGCACCATCAGCGCCAGTGTCCCAGAGGAGAGGGTGGAGGAAACATCCAGGAAAGGTGACAGAGGCATGAGATTTCATTGAGATCCACAATTTGATAAACGGATTGTTCCTGGAAATACTAATCAGAAATCATTATCAACCTTATCACGCCTAAACAATGCTTATTAAACATTTATGTTGTAAATTAAAAAAAATCTGTAATAATTAAATTTCATTGAATTAAAAAAAACTAAGGGAAAAACAGAACAATAATCAATGATAGGATGGTGTAATGCAGTCCATATGCAGTACATGGTGTTACTTTTAAACACTGAAATTGATTGGTTTCCTAGAAAAGAAAAGCATCCTGAATGTTCTGTTGCTTTTATACCACACCAGTACTGTAATTTACAATTTTGTATTATTAAAGAATGATATTTACTGTTCATGCATTTACAGCTATTTTCAGCGTTGTAAATCTGAATACTGTAATTTAGAATATTGCCATTTGAAAAGGTCTGGCAAATTTCCTTAAATTTCTTTTTAATCTCCTGGTTAACTGGTTAAATTACCACCTACTGGTTAAATTACCACCTTTTCCTTAAAAGGGAATTTATAAGGCATGAGTGGTTTCAGTAGAAGTAGGGTTGGGTAGAATAGGAGGAAAGTGACGATTTGAGCATGTTTTCATTGCAAGTGTAGTTTGCACCTCAGAGAGCAGAGGGTGCTAAAAATCACAGGCTGATCCTTTATTAAATCGACACTGAGAAATAGAGTGCTGTTTTTCACTATTGCATTATTTAATCATTACTAGTTTTTAATCAGTTTAGTTGATCTGCAGCATGGTGGCCTCACAGCTCGGGAGTCTGTGCTTTGATCTGGAGCTCGAGATTGTGTATGTATAGAGTTTCCACGTGTTTTCATATCGTCTGGACGGGTTTCATCTGGGTTCTCCAGTTTCGTCCCACCTCCCGTAAACATGCCTGTTTAGCCAAGATTGTCTAAGATAAATTGGTCCTATTTGAGAATGTTTGTGTGTGTTTGTGTGTCCAATGCTGTTCCACTTGAATCTGTCTTGATTCCTTTTCTCCAGGCGCTTTTACCCTAGCCCGCTGTTTGAGAAGTTTTGAGGCCTGCTTCAGTTGTGCGGCCTGCAATCCTCCCTCAGGGGTTGCCATGTTCTAAAGTTCATACCAGACTGAAACGTGAGCTTTCCCAGGAAATATTTTTCATTTTTGCTGATGGAGCTTTGAATTAATGATATAGGCAGATCATCCAATTCTTTTTTTTCTTTTTCTTTCGATGACTCTTGATTGAATTGGGCACACTGATTTTCAAAGAATGGAAAGTTTTAGCCAAGGTGAGACTTTTTACATTTTAGTTTTGACTTTTTTTTTATATATGAATTCATGCTTCACAGAGGTATTTATAGAGAGTTATAGAGGTATTCATGTATTTTCAGAAATGAAACCGTATCTTTAAAAAGTTTGGCCACAGTTGAAATAATTGCTGAATAAATAGCAGTCTAAATGTATTAAATCAGGAAAACCACGTTTGGTATTTGACGTTTTGTCTTTAATGTTAAAATCATGAAAGGAGACAATTAGAGATGACAAATAAAAGTAGCTTTACAGTCACTGCTTTAGCAGAGTGTTGCGCTCATAGCTCTAGTGCAAAACCAAATTTCTCTAAAAGCCATTAAGAAGATTTTGCCCGGTTTAGTAATTATGTAATTTTTCATATATATGGAATAATAAGTTACTACGGAGGGGTAACATTTCCATTAATTTACCAGTTTTTGCTTTGTGATCTCTACAGCTTTGTGATTGCCAAAAAAATCCATAAAATATCGTAGCCTGCTGTCTATGATATTACCTGTTGCAGTCTTTATTTATTTTTTGTAATTAATTTTTATTTATTTTTTATAAATTTAGTCCTGTCCAATTCTTTTCCCCCCGATTTTCTCCCCAATCTAGTCGTGTCCAATTCCCTCCCGTCACTAGGGGGCTCCCACATTAAGGCTACTCACT